>CM077156.1:180711645-180788728 GCA_039583875.1 Platanthera guangdongensis
TTGCAACATGAAGGCAACACCCGGGCTTCACCCAAGGTACCCTAAACCGTATGCATCTAGCACAACATCACAACATTTGGGTACTCACATTTCCCCAATTGGCATAAAGCCGCAAACATTGAGGGAGACACAACTCCCTCACACGGCGCACAGGCGCCACATGGAAATCTTGCCAAGGCCCCACCCGCTCGTGGGCTTAGCCCCGGGCTTGCCTGCAAGCTCTGACGTCTCATGTCAGGATTCAACAACCACAGACTGACCGATTCTAAGAAGCCTTGCTGGACCCCACCCGCTCATGGCCTCTTTGCCCGGGCTTGCCCCAAGCTTGGCATTCTCGTCAGTCTCACAGAAGGGGACTAGTCTCGCCGGGACACTCTCCACACATGACGCACGTGTCACGGGATAGCCAGCCGACCACGGAGACATAGCCACGCCTTGGCACAACATAACCAAGACTAAACACATCGCAATCCCTCTTTGTACCGCAGCGTTCCCGCGCACCAAGGAAAACATCTCCAACTCGTGCGGAGCTAACCTTGTCCACCAAGGAAACCATCTCCATTCTCATTTGGAGCTAACCTTGTCAAGGAAACCATCTACCACCACGAGGAGCTAACCTTGTCCGGGTTCGACTACATGTACTCTTTTCAAGCAAACGGGACAATCACCACCACCACACAAACGGCATCTTGCCGCATCGGAAACCTCTACGAATCCCTAAGTTCGTATGCAACATCACCGTGTCGGACTAACGGTCGCGACTACGGCTTCACCCAACATGCCTAATCCACTAGCGAAGCGGATCTCTAATGCAAAATATGCCGGGGACGGACTCAATCGACCCGGAAGTTCCTCTTGAAACTTGGCAAGCCAAAACCCCTCTCATTTGAGAGTTTGGTGCCCAAAAATTAGAGAAAAGAAAACTAGATGATGCTAAAACGTGCATCCTAAAGACCGAGAGGAGAGATGTCGTTACCTTCCGACTCCTCTTCCTTGCCATGGCAAAATAGCCGGATGGAACACTTCGCAATGCTCCAAGCTTCACAGATCCGGACTCGGCTCGCGATTCGGAGCTCCGACACCCTTCCTACAGCCCAAGAGTTCTTCTTCTTCCTCCTTGCTCTAGGTTTTCTCAAGATCTTAGAAAGAGAGAACTTGGAAAAAGTGAGGATCTGCAGCCCTAACTTCGGGCTTAAATCCCCAGGAGATGGCCTGAACCGTTAGATCCCAAAACCAGAAAAAGACTGGCTGCGATTCGCCTGGAAAATAAAAGATCTGGGCCGAACACGGCCTGGCACACGCCCGTGTCCAGGGCCGTGTGCCTCATTCGCCGTCTCAAATCGACGCGCCTGGAATCAGACACGGGCATCCGACACGCCCGTGTTCGATCCGACACGCCCGTGTCCCCAGTGACACGGCCGTGTGGCCTGCCGTGTAGCTCCAACGACACGGCCCCATCACCAACCCGAGAGGTGACACGGCCTGGGACACGCCCGTGTCCCAAGCCGTGTGCCCCAGTCTCGACACACTGTCGAGCACAAAGTGTCGACACTTGGGCCGAGTGTCGACACGGCCTCGACACGCCCTGCGACACGCCCGTGTCGCAGGCCGTGTGCCCCACTCTCGACACTTTGTCGAGCACAAAGTGTCGACACTTGGGCCAAGTGTCGACACGGCCTCGACACGCCCTGCGACACGCCCGTGTCGCAGGCCGTGTGCCTCACTCTCGACACTTTGTCGAGCACAAAGTGTCGACACTTGGGCCGAGTGTCGACACGGCCTCGACACGCCCTGCGACACGCCCGTGTCGCAGGCCGTGTGCCTCACTCTCGACACTTTGTCGAGCACAAAGTGTCGACACTTGGGCCGAGTGTCGACACGGCCTCGACACGCCCTGCGACACGCCCGTGTCGCAGGCCGTGTGCCTCACTCTCGACACTTTGTCGAGCACAAAGTGTCGACACTTGGGCCGAGTGTCGACACGGCCTCGACACGCCCTGCGACACGCCCGTGTCGCAGGCCGTGTGCCTCCTGCCAGAACCCAAAAATTTTCCAGAACAGCAGATTGAACCTCTTGCAAAAACTGGGGTGTTACAACTCTCCCCCACTTAACTGAATTTCGTCCCGAAATTACAAAACAAAAGGGTACACAACTTAAATTGTACCTGACAAAAATAGTTCTGGATAGTCTTCTAGCATGGCCTGTTCTCGCTCCCACGAGAACTCCTCACGACCGCAGTTGTCCCAACGAACTTTCACAAGTTTAACTTCTTTATTCCGCAACTGCCGAATCTCTGAATCTTCTATAGCGATTGGAAGGACTCGCGTCCTCAAGTCTTCCTCAATCGGCACCGATGCCGGCTCAATCACCACGCTAGACTCCACCAAGGCTTTCCTCAACACGGAGACGTGGAAGACGTCATGTAATCCACTCAAATCTGCGGACAATGCCAACCGATAGGCTGCTTCTCCTATCCGCTCAACAATTTCAAAAGGCCCCAAAAACCTTGGACTCAACTTCTTGAGTCGGCGAATCCGCGAGACGCCTTTGAACGGCTTGACCTTCAGATAAACCCAATCACCAACTGCAAATTCTAACTTCCGGTGACGAGCATTAAAATATTTCGCTTGCCTGTCTTGTGCCACCTTCATACGCTCTTGGATGGTTCGTACCATCTCACAAGCGTCAACTACCGCATCCTTCCCCAGAAGTTTGGTGTCTCCCGCCTCTGCCCAAGACATTGGCGTTCGACACCGCCTCCCATACAAAGCTTCGTATGGCGCCATCTTTATACTAGCTTGAAAACTGTTGTTGTACGCAAATTCTACCATGAAGAGGTGATCCTCCCACCTCTTGCCAAAATCAAGAACGCACATCCTCAACATATCCTCCAACGTACGGTTCGTCCTCTCCGTTTGCCCATCGGTTTGAGGATGGAACGCCGTACTGAACTTTAGCTTCGTGCCCAAGCTCTTCTGAACAAGTCTCCAATCCTTGGACGTAAATCGTCCATCGCGATCACTGACTATGCTCTTCGGAATTCCGTGCAGTCGCACAATGTTGCGAACATACAACTCCACCAGCTTCTCCACGCTGTCCTCTTTCCGGTTCGGGATGAAGTGAGCCACCTTGGTTAGGCGATCCACGATCACCCAAATAGCATCATTCCCATGCTGCGATCTAGGCAAACCATGCACAAAGTCCATGGAGATGTCCTCAAATTTCCATTCAGGAATTGGAAGGGGCTTCAGGAACCCACCCGGTTTCTGACATTCGGCCTTCACCAAGGCACATGTTTGGCAACGACTCACATACAAAGCCACATCTCGCTTCAACCCCGGCCACCAAAAGGATTTCTTCATATCCAAGTACATCTTTGTACTGCCTGGGTGAATGGAGTACTTTGAGAAGTGAGCCTCGAACATCAACTCCTCACGGAGATTGCCAAACTGCGGTACACAAACCCTTCCATCCTTTCTCAAGATTCCCCCGATCATCTCCCAGGTGCTGCTCTCGCCCATTTGAGCCTCCAACACAAAAGGTTGAAACTCCACATCTATTCGAGTCGCTTCCCGAATACGATCGGACAAGTCATTTTGCACTTCAATCCAGTTCAACCGAGCCACGCTAGACTCGCCTCTCGCAACACATTCCAATCCAAGGGACTCCCATTCCCGTACCAACCGCTCATCATGAGCTTCGATCCAATTTCCTAGCCCCGAGTACTTTCTACTCAACGCATCCGCCACCACATTGGCTTTACCCGGCGTGTACTGAATCGCCACTTCGTAGTCTCCAAGAAACTCAACCCATCTGCGTTGCCGCATATTCAAGTCCTTTTGATCTAAGAGATACTTCAGGCTTTTATGGTCCGTGAAGATCTCCACTCTTGCGCCATAAACATAATGCCGCCAAATTTTCAGCGCGAAGATTACCGCCGCCAACTCCAAGTCATGGACGGGGTAATTCCTCTCATGAGGTTTCAGCTGTCTAGACCCAAAGGCTATCACCTTCCCATGTTGCACCAAAACGCAACCCAAACCGCATCCCGATGCGTCACTGAAAATTTGAAATCCATCTGTCCCTTGCGGTAAACTCAAGATCGGAGCCATCATAAGCCTCTCCTTTAGTGCCTCGAATGCTTGACCGCACTCTTGGGTCCACACAAATTTATGGTCTTTGCGAGTGAGAGAGGTGAGGGGTAGAGCTATCTTCGAGAAATTCTCCACGAATCTCCTATAATACCCGGCTAGTCCAAGAAAACTTCGGACTTCCGCCACGGTCCTCAACACCGGCCAATCTCTGATGGCCTCCACTTTCGCTGGATCCACTGCCACCCCATCACCACTAATCACGTGGCCCAAAAATGCCACCTTCTCTAACCAGAACTCGCATTTGGAGAATTTTGCGTACAACTCATTCTCCCTCAACACTTGCAAAACTATTCTCAAGTGGGTCTCATGCTCCACTTCCGATTTGGAATACACCAAAATGTCATCAATGAAAACAACCACAAAAGAATCCAAGTATTCCCGGAATACCCGATTCATCAGATCCATGAACACCGATGGTGCGTTCGTCAGCCCGAACGGCATCACCGTAAACTCAAAGTGTCCATACCTTGTCCCAAAAGCAGTCTTGGGTATGTCCTCATCCCGAATTCGTAGCTGATAGTAGCCTGACTTCAAGTCCAACTTCGAATATACCATCGACCCCACCAATTGGTCAAATAAATCATCTATCCGAGGAATCGGATACTTATTCTTGACGGTCAACTTATTAAGCTCTCGGTAGTCTATGCACAGGCGCATGCTACCGTCTTTCTTCTTCACAAACAACACCGGTGCGCTCCACGGTGAAGAACTGGGTCTAATATACCCTTGCTCCAACAGTTCCTGAAACTGAACCTTAAGTTCCGCTAACTCCTTTGGTGCCATCCTAAATGGAGGACGTGACACCGGTCTAGCCTCCGGCACTAACTCGATCGAGAAGTCGATCTCCCGCCGAGGAGGCGCTCCAGGAAGTTCATCCGGAAACACATCCTTGAACTCTGCCACCACAGGCACTTCCTCAATCGACAGTTGGGAGAGACGAACCTCCAATAACGCTACAAGCGCTACACCACCCTGGTTAACCGCCCGCACCAACTGCATGGCCGATATCAGGGAACAGGCCACTCCACCAAGGCCCTCAAACTTGACTTCTGTTTGCCCTTTACTCCTTAAGGTCACCACCTTAGAAAGGCAGTCAATACTGGCGCGCTGCTCTGCAAGCCAGTCCATACCCAAAATGACATCGAACTCAACTAATGGTAACACTGCCGCTTCCAGAGCGAAGACAACTCCGTCTAGCTCCCAACAAATGCGCCCTTTAGCCTCGGTGGTCATAGATGACCCATTGGGCATGCGCACTTTCAGCTCTGCTCCCGACGAGAAAGACTCAATTCCTATTCTCCGGATGAAGCTCTCCGCAAGAAAGGAGTGCGATGCTCCGGTATCAAACAATACCCTAGCGGGGTATCCGGAAACTAACACGAAGCCTACAACATAGACATTACACAAAAGTCTAAAAGGATGAAGCACGAAATTTAAACTTAAATTCTCTTCATACCTGTCACCACATCCGTCTGGCGGATCGCTTCTTGCTGTCCAAGGTTGTAGGCCCTTGGTTGCACCGGTTGGAACCGAGAAGCGCTCGACTCCGCCATCTTTCCTTTCTCTGCAGCACTGGGGCCCGAGCGCACAGACTGCTCCTGCTTTGACTCTTGCCCCGCTCCCCCTTGCTGACAAGCACGGGCTATGTGCCCCACCTTCCCGCAGTTGTAGCACGTCGGCGGTCCCCTAGAGTGGGAACCCCCAGGCGTCCAGTTGCTCCTCTCACCAGATCTGGAAGTGGAAGGCTTCTTCCTCCACCTACTCCCATCAGACTTTCCATGAGATTGGGAAGGCTTCCCTTCCCCTTGCTTGGGAGTAAAACCCTTACGGCGTTGGGTTCGCTCCAAATCATTCTCCAAACTCCTGGCGGCTTCAACTAACTCATTAAATCCCGCCCTCTTCATGGAGATGAGGGGCTGCCTCAGATTCTCCCTCAAACCTTGGTAGAAGAGGTTATCCCTCTCTACATCATCAGCCATTGTCGTTCCCGCATAACGACCCAATCGGGTGAACTCTTGCACGTACTCATCCACTGTCTTGTCTCGCTGCATTAGATGCAGAAACTGCCTCTGCAGGGCCAACCGAGTTGAAACTGGGATATACCTCTTAAGAAAAGCGTCCCCAAACTCTTCCACTGACGGGGTGCGTCCCGGAAACTGGCGGCCGCTATGGCTCACCCACCACAACTTGGCGTCTCCTTCCAACATGAATGCCGCATACTCAGCTTTCTTTTCCTCTGGCGTCTCTGCCGCCCTTAACAGTTCTTGAATGCGAACCCACCAGTCTTCCGCATCCGTTGGCGTTCCGACACCCTTGAAAGACGGGGGATGGAAACTCAGGAAATACTTCATGTGTCGGTCTCCATGTCCAACAACTACTCTCTCCGCCAAAGGCTCCACTCGCCTGGCTTCTGTTCCTGGCACGGCCGTTGCCGTATCTGGTGTGGCAGGGGCTGCCACCTGAGCCGCTGCTGCAGCCTGAGCTGCCACCATCGCTTCTGCAAGCATGCGGCAGAAGTCGGCCGGGTCTACACCCGTGCCCAAAAGACCTGGAGCAGTAGCACTGCTCGCCGAGAGATCATCCCTTGCTCTTGAAGTGCCCGCCTCGTTGCTTGCACTCTTCAGGAAGACAAGAAATAAGGGATTAGTCTCCAATCTCAAGACTAAAACATAAGGACACTCATGGTCCCGCGTTACTCTTATGTGGATAACTTCTTTACGCACTGACCTTGAATCTAACCTCGCTCTGATACCAAATTGTAACACCTCCCCTGTAATAGACGTATAATATGGGTCCGGCCGGGGCCCCACAACATACGAACACCACAGCTTCAGTATTAAAAGTTGATATAGCTACCCAAACTCAAAACACTTGCACAACACAGCGGAAAACCAAGCACAACTAGAAGTTATCCACTAATCCAAAAGAGTAAACAAATGGCCTTAAGGCCTTACATCAAATGTCCAAAAGGGTAAACAGTACAACCAAACATGAATGTGCTCAGCACTCCTAGTCTACCTCGGCATGCAAGCCGGACAAAATAGTCTCAAACATATATCATCAAAAGTAGTGCTACAAAAGAGAAAACACTTCATGGGCTTAGGCCTTTTTGGCCGGCGTGCTAGCTCCTGCGTGCGATCCTTGCCCTGTAAAAATTATTAGTAACGTGGGTCAGCAAAGGCTGACCTCAAACTGTGTAACAACACATCTCCTCCCGGCCGCCCCTAACGGACCCCGGGGAACCCTCCAACCTGCAAGTCAGCACTTCATATGCAATATAAATTTCTATAAATAGAAATACACTAAAACAGGCTTGGATGTCTCAATCAACACACATGTTCTCTACTGGTTGAGCATATAAAGAAAGGGCCTACTATGCAACATGAATGCAACACCCGGGCTTCACCCAAGGTACCCTAAACCGTATGCATCTAGCACAACATCACAACATTTGGGTACTCACATTTCCCCAATTGGCATAAAGCCGCAAACATTGAGGGAGACACAACTCCCTCACACGGCGCACAGGCCGCCACATGGAAATCTTGCCAAGGCCCCACCCGCTCGTGGGCTTAGCCCCGGGCTTGCCTGCAAGCTCTGACGTCTCATGTCAGGATTCCAACAACCACAGACTGACCGATTCTAAGAAGCCTTGCTGGACCCCACCCGCTCATGGCCTCTTTGCCCGGGCTTGCCCCAAGCTTGGCATTCTCGTCAGTCTCACAAAGGGGACTAGTCTCGCCGGGACACTCTCCACACATGACGCACGTGTCACGGGATAGCCAGCCGACCACGGAGACATAGCCACGCCTTGGCACAACACAACCAAGACTAAACACATCGCAATCCCTCTTTGTACCGCAGCGTTCCCGCGCACCAAGGAAAACATCTCCAACTCGTGCGGAGCTAACCTTGTCCACCAAGGAAACCATCTCCATTCTCATTTGGAGCTAACCTTGTCAAGGAAACCATCTACCACCACGAGGAGCTAACCTTGTCCGGGTTCGACTACATGTACTCTTTTCAAGCAAACGGGACAATCACCACCACCACACAAACGACATCTTGCCGCATCGGAAACCTCTACGAATCCCTAAGTTCGTATGCAACATCACCGTGTCGGACTAACGGTCGCGACTACGGCTTCACCCACCATGCCTAATCCACTAGCGAAGCGGATCTCTAATGCAAAATATGCCGGGGACGGACTCAATCGACCCGGAAGTTCCTCTTGAAACTTGGCAAGCCAAAACCCCTCTCATTTGAGAGTTTGGTGCCCAAAAATTAGAGAAAAGAAAACTAGATGATGCTAAAACATGCATCCTAAAGACCGAGAGGAGAGATGTCGTTACCTTCCGACTCCTCTTCCTTGCCATGGCAAAATAGCCGGATGGAACACTTCGCAATGCTCCAAGCTTCACGGATCCGGACTCGGCTCGCGATTCGGAGCTCCGACACCCTTCCTACAGCCCAAGAGTTCTTCTTCTTCCTCCTTGCTCTATGTTTTCTCAAGATCTTAGAAAGAGAGAACTTGGAAAAAGTGAGGATCTGCAGCCCTAACTTCGGGCTTAAATCCCCAGGAGATGGCCTGAACCGTTAGATCCCAAAACCAGAAAAAGACTGGCTGCGATTCGCCTGGAAAATAAAAGATCTGGGCCGAACACGGCCTGGCACACGCCCGTGTCCAGGGCCGTGTGCCTCATTCACCGTCTCAAATCGACGCGCCTGGAATCAGACACGGGCATCCGACACGCCCGTGTTCGATCCGACACGCCCGTGTCCCCAGTGACACGGCCGTGTGGCCTGCCGTGTAGCTCCAACGACACGGCCCCATCACCAACCCGAGAGGTGACACGGCCTGGGACACGCCCGTGTCCCAAGCCGTGTGCCCCAGTCTCGACACACTGTCGAGCACAAAGTGTCGACACTTGGGCCGAGTGTCGACACGGCCTCGACACGCCCTGCGACACGCCCGTGTCGCAGGCCGTGTGCCCCACTCTCGACACTTTGTCGAGCACAAAGTGTCGACACTTGGGCCAAGTGTCGACACGGCCTCGACACGCCCTGCGACACGCCCGTGTCGCAGGCCGTGTGCCTCACTCTCGACACTTTGTCGAGCACAAAGTGTCGACACTTGGGCCGAGTGTCGACACGGCCTCGACACGCCCTGCGACACGCCCGTGTCGCAGGCCGTGTGCCTCACTCTCGACACTTTGTCGAGCACAAAGTGTCGACACTTGGGCCGAGTGTCGACACGGCCTCGACACGCCCTGCGACACGCCCGTGTCGCAGGCCGTGTGCCTCACTCTCGACACTTTGTCGAGCACAAAGTGTCGACACTTGGGCCGAGTGTCGACACGGCCTCGACACGCCCTGCGACACGCCCGTGTCGCAGGCCGTGTGCCTCCTGCCAGAACCCAAAAATTTTCCAGAACAGCAGATTGAACCTCTTGCAAAAACTGGG
Source organism: Platanthera guangdongensis (assembly GCA_039583875.1). Classification (NCBI taxonomy): domain Eukaryota; kingdom Viridiplantae; phylum Streptophyta; class Magnoliopsida; order Asparagales; family Orchidaceae; genus Platanthera; species Platanthera guangdongensis. The sequence continues at coordinate 180,721,265 of CM077156.1, forward strand.
GTATTACACCTTTGCCCTTCACCATGCTCATGTCCATGTTCATGATGGTCAAGTTCTTTCATTCCACCACTCTGTTCTGTTGAGGTGAGTAAGCCGCTGTCAGCTGATGAGATATACCATGCTCTCTACAGAACCGATCGAATAGCCTAGAGGTGTACTCCCCACCCCTATCTATCCTCAACACCTTCAGTGGTTGACCACTCTCCTTCTCTGTCATCGCCTTGAACTCATTGAACCTGTCAAGGGCCTCAGACCTCTCTCTCAGGAAATACACCCAACACTTCCGACTGAAGTCATCGGTGAAGGTGATATAGTATTTGCTTCCGCCTACTGAGGTAGTCTCAAACGGACCAGTAATGTCTGAGTGAACTAGTTCAAGCTGTCTTCTCGCCCTTCTGGACTTGCATCCTTCAAATATCAACCTCTTCTACTTCCCCTTTGTGCATGCCTCACAGACCTTCTGTGGTGGTGAGATCATAGGCAGATTTTCCACCATCTTCGAATGAGATAGGAGCTTCAAACCAGTGAAGCCCAAATGGCCCATCCTGTGGTGACACAACCATGCTTCTTCCTCTTCTTCAGTCCTTACCAGACACACGTTCTCCTCGACATCCATCCTCAATGTAAAGAGACGATTCATCGTCATCTTCACCTTCACTATCTCTCTTCCTCGATGGTCCTTCATCATGAAGGACCCATCCTTCAACTGCATGCAATGCCCTTTCTCCACCAGCTGCCCAAGACTTAAGATGTTACTCTTCAATCCTGGCATATAGAATACATCATTAAGATGCACCTTCTCTACATTCAGGGTGACTACTATCAATCCTCTTCCTTCTACCGAAATCTTCGAGGCGTCTCCAAAACTGACTTCACCAACGTTCAGCTCAATGTTGGTGAACAGCTCCATCTCTCCACACATATGGTTACTTGACCCCGTATCCAAGTACCATACTTCATTTCTTCCTCCTTCTGCTCCTCTGTAGGTCAAGAACATCATCGGGTCACCACCCGTATTGCTAGTTTCTGCATAATGATTGGTCTCTTCTCTCTTCCTCGGAGCCTAGCAGTCATAGCTCATGTGCCCAAACTTGTTACAATTGTAACACTGTATTTGGGACATGTCACCTCGGCCTCTTCCTCGGCCTCTTCCTCTTCCTCTTCCTTCATGTCTCCCTCCTGGGGGTTGCTCCGTCTCCCTCTGGTGGTATTGATTTCTCCCCTGGTCTCTTCCTCCTCTTCTTCCTCTACCTCTACCTCGGTAGCCTCGACCTCGCTGACCTCCTCCTCTTCCAGAGCTCTCGCCAAAATTTAACAGAGTCTGAAGTGCCTTCCCCAAGCCACTTGAATCCTCATCATTCTGCAGCATTCGATACCCGTGGGCTTATAGAGACCCAACAAGCTCATCTACGGTTATTTGGGTTAGGTCCTTCGATTCTTCGATCGCCACCACCACATGACGGAACTTCTTTGACATGGATTGTTGGAGCTTCTCCATAAGGCTCACATCATCTATCGTCTCTCCATTACGCTTCATCTGATTTGTGAGTTTCCACAGACGGGTTACATAGTCTCTGACCTTCACGGCACCCTGCATCTTCAACATCTCATACTCGGCCCTAAGGGACCGCAGCCTCACCTTCTTGGCCTTATCCACACTTTGCATGGAGCGTTGAAACACCTCCCATGCTTCTTTCGAACTTTTCTGAAAGTGCAGCTAGATCTGATATACTCTAGAGGGGAGTGAATAGAGTATATGGTGCTTTGAAACTTTTTACAACAATTGTTGTAATATGAGTGAGCAGGGAAGCAATAAAAAATCTAATCACAGAACTAAGCTATACAAAAGCTAATCACAGAATAATCAAGGCCAGAAACAAACATAAAGACAAGCAAAACCAGAAGACACAAGGAAATATAGTGGTTCCCCTAAACTTGGGTACATCTACTCTTCTACCACCCTAGGTAGGAATCCACTGCAGGATGAGTTGATCAGGTGTCCTGGGCACCAATGAGCTTTTGATAAGATGCTCAAAAACCAAAGCAGATTTTTTGATCAGGTATCTTGCCACCAATGAGCTTTTGACAAGGTGCTCAAAAATCAAGCTCAAACTTTTGAAGGGAGTTTGAGAAACCCTTTACAGAAGGGGGGTGAGAGAGTGATGGAAGTCTTCTCTTTCTCAAACAACTGAGAAGACTATGTGGATTGTTGATGTCAAAGCTCCCCTTGAATCCTTAAGATCTTCAAGAAGAAAAGCTTTGCTGAGGGTGATAGGCCTTCAAAGATTGAACTCCAGCAATAGATGATTTCAGCAATAGCTGAAATGTTGAATGTCTGGAGTCTTGAAATATGTTGTCCTTGAACACTTTGAAACTAAAGAGATCTGAAGATTTCTGAAAAGATTGATCTCCTTGGATGAGTGTTCTTGAGAATTCTTTGAGACAGAAGATTTTGTTGAAGATTATTGATGTCTGTATGTGTGTCTGTGTCTCTCTTCAAAAAAAATCTGTATTATTCTCTGGTACAGAATAGAATAACATTCTCTGAGAAGAATAGTCATTGGCCTGCATTAATTGCATCCTTAATTGCAGAATCTCTTCAAGAGGAAAGTCCATAGAAATATTTCTTGAAACTTGGTCCAGAAATGAATGAAAACGGCTAGGAAATCTCTGAATTAATTGCAGAATAACTCCTTAACTGATTTGAATTTGAATCTAGAAACATCCTTGAAGTTATCTGAAAACGTCGAACTGAGCTCTGCTATCGTCGAACTAAGCTCAGCGATCTGGAAATACACAGCAGCAAAATATCATCGATCTGAGCTCAAAGATCGTCGAACTGAGCTCAGAGATAAAGATCCAAAGCAGAGTCAAAATCGTCGACCTGAGCTCACCGATCGTCGAACTGAGTTCGACGATATGATGAAGTTGAGCTCAGCGATCGTCGAATGGAGTTCGACGATCTGTCGAAGTTGAGCTAGACGATCGTCGATCGGAGTTCGACGAATCGTCGTGCTGAGCTCGACGATATGACTTAGTCTCCAAACAGAAAATCTTGGTCTCCAGGGCAGCTTCCAAATCTAGACTTCTAACCCTTAGACTCAATTCTAATTGACCTATTGAGCTATACAGGAGGTCAAGCATAGATTCCTAGAGACATAGTGATCCTGACCCAAATTAGTAATAGGGTGTTCCAACAATCTCCCCCTATTTGGGTTAGGATTACTATTTACAACCTTTGGAAAAATTTAAATAACATCATACAAGCAGTAAAACAGAAAAACAACAAGCTAGACATGCAAAACCACAGAGATATATAACATCCAGATAGTAATCAAAAATCACAGAGAATGTCACCTTACAATATCATTTCTTTTCCTTGCCCTTAACAATGTTGGAACACCCTATTACTGATTTGGGTCAGGATCACTATGTCTCTAGGAACCTTTGCTTGACCTCCTGTATAGCTTAAAAGGTCAATTAGAATTAAGTCTAAGAGTTAGAAGTCTAGGTTTGGAAGCTGCCCTAAAGACCAAGATTTTCTGTCTGGAGACTAAGTCTGATCGTCGAGCTCAGCACGACGATTCGTCGAACTCCGATCGACGATCGTCTAGCTCAACTTCGACAGATCGTCGAACTCCATTCGACGATCGCTGAGCTCAACTTCATAATATCGTCGAACTCCATTCGACGATCGGTGAGCTCAGTTCGACAATTTTGACTCTGCTTTGGAACTTTATCTCTGAGCTCAGTTCGACGATCTTTGAGCTCAGATCGACGATATTTTGCTGCTTAAGATTTTCAGATCGCTGAGCTCAGCTCGACGATAACAGAGCTCAGTTCGACGATTTCAGATAACTTCCAGAATTCAAATTCAAATCAGTTAGGAGTTATTCTGTAATTAATTCAGAGATTTGCTAGCCGTTTTCATTTAATTCTGGACCAAGTTTCAAGGGATTTTTCAAGGAATAATTCTGTGGACTTTCCTCCAGAAGAGATTATGCAATTAAGGATGCAATCAATGCAGACCAACGACTATCCTTGACAGAGAATGATATTCTATTCTGTACCAGAGAATAAAAGACAGGATTTTTGAATCTCTCTCAAGACAGAGCACACACAATACAGATTACAGAAAAATACTCAAAAATCTTCTGTCAAAAAGAATTCTGAAGAACACTCATCCAAGGAGATCTAGTTTTCAAATCTTCAGATCTCTTCAGCTTTCAAAGTGTTCAAGGCCAACATCATTTCAAGACTCCAGACACTCAACATTTCAGCTATTGCTGAAATCATCCATTGCTGGAGTTCAATATTTGAAGGCCTATCACCCTCAAGCAAAGCTTTTCTTCCTGAAGATTTCAAGGATTCAGGGGGAGCTTTGACATCAATCCACATAGTCTTCTCAGTTGTTTGAGAAAGAGAAGACTTCCATCATTCTCTCACCCTCACTCTGTAAAGGGTTTCTCAAACTCCCTTCAAAAGTTTGAACCTGGTTTTTGAGCACCTTGTCAAAAGCTCATTGGTGGCAAGACACCTGATCAAAAAATCTGCTTTGGTTTTTGAGCACCTTATCAAAAGCTCATTGGTGCCCAGGACACCTGATCAACTCATCCTGCAGTGGATTCCTACCTAGAGTGGTAGAAGAGTGGATGTACCCAAGTTTGGGGAACCACTATATTTCCTTGTGTCTTCTGGTTCTGCTTGCTTTCATTTTTGTTTCTGGCCTTGATTTGTCTGTGCTTAGTGTTTTATTTAACTTAGTAGTGTGGTTAAATTTTTTATTGCTTCTCTGCTCACACATATTACAACAACTGTTGTAAAAGCTTGTAAAAATTACTAAAGCACCATATACTCTATTCACCCCCCTCTAGAGTATATCAGATCTAGTTGCACTTTAAATTGGTATCAGAGGGAGGTTGGTTAAACATACCATATCTGATTGGTTGTACAGGCTAACACCTGAACCCAAAGATTCCAAACTAGATCTGTTTTTCTTCTGTATTTTATTATTAGTTTTTGTTTGCACAAATCATGGCCCAAAACAAAGATTATGCTAGCACCAGACCTCCAGTGTGCAATCTTTCCAAGTTTGCACTTTGGAAAGCAAGGATTAGACTTTACATGAATTCCATTGACGAAGATATTTTTAATTCTGTTTTGACAGTGTGTCCAAGACCCCCAGAGAGTACAAGTACAAATGCTGTTCCACCTCCATCAGGAACAGATGCTGACATAAAAAAAGGAAAGTAGCTGATGTCAAGGCTATGAACATCCTAGCCCAGACAATGTCAGATGATATATTTCAAAAGGTAGCTGAATGCAATTCAGCCAAGGAGATTTGGGACAAGCTCTCAGAAATAGTCTCAGGCTCAGCTGATGAGAGAAAGGACAGAAGATCCCATCTCATCTCCCAATATGAGAACTTCAAGAAGGGAGAGACTGAGTCAGTGGGAGACATGTACAACAGACTGAGTGTAATTGTCAGTGAACTAAGGACATTGGACAAAGAGATTTCTCTGACAGAACTTAATGACAAGATCCTAATGTGCTTCCCCAGCACTTGGGATTCAAGAATCTGGCCAATTAAGGATGCCAGAAGTCTGAATGAAATCACCACTGAAGCCTTGTTGGGTAAGCTCAAATCTTATGAGCTACTTATCAAGAATAGAGAGGAAGAACAAAAGGCTGCTTCACCAGCCACAAGGAAAGAGAAGACCATAGCCTTCAAGGCAACTGAGGATCTGCCTGAAGATAAGAGCACAGGCAATGATGAACTACTCAGCTTGTTGGCCAAAAGATTCTACAAGATGGCCAGAAAGGACTTCAGAAGAAGATCATACAAGGAGCAAAACAAGCCAAGGTATGACAAGTCCATTAGCAACAATAAAGACATTATCTGCTTTGGTTGCAGGAAACCAGGGCACATAGTTCCTGACTGTCCAGAGAACAAGGCCAAGGACAGAAGGGACAGAAAAGAAAGAAGAAAGGAGAAAGACTCCAAAAGAAATGACAAACCTTCTTCAAGCAAAAATAAGCATACAAGAAAAGGGTTTGTTGCTGAATCCTGGAGTGAGACAGAAGAGGAGTCAGAAGCCTCATCCAGCTCCAGTGATGATGAGGATGATGCAGAAGAAAATGAGTTCTGCATGATGGCAATTAATGCCTCACAGCACAATTCAGAGGAAGAAGAGTCAGAGTCAGAGTCAGACTCAGAGACTCAACCTGAAGAAGATCAGGTAATTAGCTCTTTTGATTTTAGTTCAGAAGATTTTAAATCTGAATTTAAAGCACTGTGTTTAGACCTGCTAAGTCTGAGAAAGAGATTATCTCTCTCAGAAATCAATTATCTGAACATAATGTCTTAAAGTCAGAAAACCTCAAACTCTCTCAGGAGTTGGAGAACTGTAGGGAACAGATAGCTACACTGAAAAGTGAGCTCTCTGAGGCCAAGAAGCTTGAAGAATCCCTTAATGGCAGAAGCATCAAGCTGATGGACATCACAAGCACAGTGAACTCTAGATTTAACAGTACACTGGGCTTGGGTGCTTCATCCAGCCAACCTATAGTCCTAACAACTTCCATCAAGTTTATTTCTGACAAGGGAAAGGGAGTTATAGAGATTGCTAGGAAAAATTCTGATCTGCCTCAGAAAACTAAGTCCCAGCAGAAATCGTCGAACGTAGATCGACGATCGCTGAATGAAGATCGACGATCGCCGAACGCAGCTCGACGATCTCAGGCAAAATCGTCGAACGCAGATCGACGATCTCAGCCAAAGTCGTCGAACGCAGGTCGACGATCTCATATACCTGACCTCAGCCATAGTCGACCGTCGAATGGAGCTCGACGATCTGACCCAAGATCGTCGAACGCAGCTCCAAGATCGTCGAACAGAGGTCAGAGCTCTGGAAACCTGTTTAAAGGCAAATCAAAATTGAATCCTAAGGGTTCTTCATCCCAAACCTTTAACCCTTATACTGAATGGATTTTACCTCCAAGGAGATATCATCCTGAAGGATATAAGAGTCAACCTGGGATGTCTTTCATTTCTGAATTTAAAGGCTATCAACCTAGGCCCAAGGTAAACTGAGTCAAAAACAAATGAATTGTTTTATTTGCAGGTGAAGACCTATCCAACATCTAACCAGCAATGGTACTTGGATAGTGGGTGCTCTAAGCACATGACAGGGAACAAGGATAACCTCACAACCTTCAGAGCCAAGCTTGGACCCAAAGTTATCTTTGGTGACTCCAACTTTGGACAGACTAAAGGATATGGTGCAGTCCAGATTGGTTCAGTAACCTTCAAGAAGGTAGCTTATGTGGAAGGACTGAAGCACAACCTAATTAGCATCAGTTAGCTGTGTGATGAAGGCTACCAGGTGACCTTCAGCAAAACCTTATGCAAAATCAAGTCAGAGGACAACACAACAGTGTTGACAGGTAAAAGGAAAGGTAACATCTATCTAGTAGACTTTCTTTCAACCAATGTAGATATCTGCTTGTTTAATTCAGTCTGTAGACCAAATGTTTTATGGCATAAGAGATTAGGACACCTAAACCTTAGAACTATTGCTAGGCTATCCAAGGACAACCTTGTTAGAGGACTACCTTCTGGCCCCTACAAGAAGGAAGGACTCTGCAAGGCTTGTCAATTAGGCAAGCAAACTAAAAACAGTTTTAAGTCACTTAATAAGAGTGATTCACCTAGGATATTGTATCTGTTACACATGGATCTATTTGGACCCATCACAGTACAAAGCCTAGGAGGGAAATCCTACACTTTAGTAATTGTAGATGACTTCTCTAGATTCACTTGGGTGTTCTTTCTAAGGAAGAAGTCTGATAACTTTAAGTGTCTGACAGAGTTTCTCAAATGTATATAGATTGAGTTCAATACTCACATTGCCCTGATCAGAAGTGATCATGGGACAGAGTTTGATTCTCTTCTTATGCAAGAGTTCTGTCAGAGTGAAGGGATCAGGCATACTTTCTCAGCTCCTAAAACTCCTCAACAAAATGGGGTAGCTGAAAGGAAAAATAGAACCCTTATTGAATCTGCCACTACATTATTGTCAGATGCCCATCTACCTCTATCCTTTTGGGCAGAGGCAGTGAACACCTCCAACTATGTGCTGAACAGAAGTCTGATACATAAACTAAAGGGAAAGACTCCCTATGAATTACTCAAAGGGAAGAAACCTAAAATTGACTATTTTAGAATTTTTGGTTGTATTTGCTATATTCACAGTAATGACAAGAAATATTTAGCAAAATTTCAAGCCAAAGCTGATGAAGGAGTGTTTCTGGGATACTCCATGATCAGCAAAGCCTATAGGGTCTATAATAAATCATCTTTGAAAATTGAGGAATCTGTTCATGTTTCTTTTGATGAATCTAACATGTCTTTCAAGGAGAAGATTTCTTCTACCATAGAACCTTTGCAGGAACACTCTCTAGTTGAAGATATGAACAAGTTGCAGGTTGCTCAAGATAATGAAAGCAGTGAAGATGAAGGGAATGCTCAACATATTGAAGCACAACCTGAAGAGCCAGTTATTGTACTACAAGAGGAAACAACAACACAAGTTGGTGAACAATCAACACCTCCTGTTGATTTAGTAACATCAAGAGACCATCCAATTTCCCAAATAATTGAAGAAATCTCAGCTGGTGTGCAAACCAGAAATCAGGTCAACCAAAACCTGTTGCACACCTGCTTCCTATCTCAAATTGAACCTCAGTCCATTCAAGATGCAGAGCAAGATCCACACTGGATCATTGCAATGCAAGAGGAGTTGCATCAATTTGAGAGGAACAAAGTATGAGAACTAGTGCCAAAGCCTAAGGATCATTCCATTGTTGTAACAAAATGGGTATTCAGAAACAAACTGGATGATCAAGGAGTAATAATAAGGAATAAGACAAGGCTAGTTGCTCAGGGATATTCTCAAGAAGAAGGAATTGACTACGACCAGACCTTTGCACCTGTTGCAAGATTGGAAGCCATCAGAATATTTCTAGCTTATGCAGCTCACAAAGGCTTCAAAGTATATCAGATGGATGTCAAAAGTGCTTTCTTAAATGGAGACATCAAAGAGGAAGTTTATGTCAGACAACCTCCAGGTTTTATCTCTCCAACTTATCCTGATTATGTTTTTAGATTAAATAAAGCATTATATGGTCTCAAGCAAGCTCCTAGAGCATGGTATGAGACCCTAGCATGCTTTCTCTTGGAAAATGGTTTTATAAGGGGTAGAGTAGACCAAACTCTTTTTATTAGAACCCATAAGTCCCATACCCTACTAGTACAAATTTATGTAGACGATATCATTTTTGGTTCTACTGACTCAAAATTGTGCAGAAGGTTTTCTAACCTAATGCATTCTAAATTTGAGATGAGTAGCATGGGTGAGCTATCCTTCTTCCTAGGATTGCAAGTCAAACAACATGCTGAAGGCATCTTTATTTCTCAAACCAAATATGCTAATGAACTGGTTAAGAAATTTGGTATGTCTGAGGCATCTTGTATGAAAACACCCATGCCTACCAATGCTGTATTAGATGCTGATAAACATGGGAAACCTGTTGATCAGACAACATATAGAGCAATGATTGGCTCTTTACTGTATCTTACAGCTAGTAGACCAGATATAATGTTTGCTACATGTATATGTGCTAGGTTCCAAGTAAGCCCTAGAGAGTCACACATAACTTTAGTAAAGAGGATTCTCAGGTATGTTAAAAGTTGTCCAAATCTAGGTCTCTGGTATCCAAAAGATTCAGCATTTGATTTAACTGGATTCTCTGATGCTGATTATGCTGGATGCTGAATTGACAGGAAAAGCACCAGTGGAACTTGTCAGTTCCTTGGTGACAGACTTGTCTCTTGGTTTTGTAAGAAACAAACATCTGTGTCAACTTCAACTGCTGAAGCTGAATATATGGCTGCAGGCAGTTGTTGTTCACAAATATTGTGGATTCAAAACCAACTCCTAGACTATGGTTACAACTTAGAGAAGTCTAAAATCTTTTGTGACAATACAAGTGCTATTTCCATAACTCAAAATTCAGTCCTCCATAGTAGGACAAAACACATAGAGATTAGGCATCACTTCTTAAGGGATAATGTTGAAAAGAATAAAATTGAATTACAATATATCCCAACTGATTTACAAAGGGGAGATATTTTCACCAAGCCTTTGGATGAAAAGAAACACACTTTCTTCCTAAATCAGTTAGGAATGTTAGATGGAGGAAGTCTTAAATAATTTCCAAGATTTTGAAAGCTCAAAATTGACCAAGACTAGGCAAAAATTCTGATTTTTCTTAGTGTCTAGAATTTTTCTGATCTCTGAACTGCGCTCGACGATTTCCCCTAAGATCGTCGAACGGAGATCGACGATTTCCAAAATCGTCGAACTGAGTTCAGCGCCTCTCAGATAGTATGAACTATCTCTTCCGGTCAACGATCGTCGAACGGCGCTCGACGATTATGTTCACTGAACGATCGTCGAACGGAGCTCGACGCTTTCCAAGATCGTCGAACGGAGATCGACGATGTTGGAGTCTCTTCAGATTCCTTTAGAAGCCTCGATCGTCGAACTGAGTTCAACGATCTTTCCAATTCTGCGTCGAACCCTAATATAAAACTCTTTTTTCGCCGTCGTTCTCTCTTGCGCTTTCGATTTCTCTGCAAGAATTTTCTTCCCTCCAAACAGTTCTACGCTTGGTCGTTTTGTTTGTTGAGTTTTTGCAGGTACAATGGCTGTGTCAGTTGCTGTCCTAGCTGCAATGAAGTTTGATGCAGGCTTTGACATTGATCTGGAATCCTTCAACACTACTGATCAGATTTTCCAAGACATACTGGGTTTATTCAAGGATCAAAATCTGTCTGCCCTCATGACCACTAGAATCAAGCTGGCTTCAGATGATATAAAGGAATGGGACTATACTGCTCATAATCTAGACAACAACACAATAGTTGGGTCTATTGCTGGAACTCAGGTACCCTTGACCCCCATAATTTTAACAGAGGTTTTTGGACTGAGAAATGGAGAAGAATCTGCTGAGTTATCTGGAGAGGAGTTTTCTGACCTGCTTGCCAGGATGGGTCATCCAGAGGGAAACCCTAGCAAGCTATTCAAGAGGAATCTGTCTGTTGAATACAGATTCCTAGCAGATGTGGTAGGGAAAGTGCTGCTTGCCAAGCACTCTGCTCATGATACTATATCCAGACATCAGCTCTGCCTCATGGGAGCTCTGGTGGATAAGAAAAGTTTGAACTGGGGAGAGGTGTTCTTTGACCTCATCAAGAAGAAAATAAACAAAGGTTTTGTTAATTTTGGAAGGATTCTTGGAGTTTTCCTGCAGACCAAGTGCCCTGCCTTGCTGGTCTCCTCTGGAGTTCACATAAATGCCTCCAAGAGACTTACCTGTGCCCTCTTTGGCAAGTGGGACAGGCAAATAAGCAAGCCTGGCAGGCCCTCCTCAAGTGCTCCTTCAGGCACAAGGACTCCAAGAGTCACTCTCCCACAGGTCTTTGCTCCTGCAGAAGACCTGGCTGCTGCTGTTGCTGCCTCTCCTCCTCCTCCAATTCCAACCCTACCTCTTCCATCCACCATTCCAGCTCCATCCACCATTACCATATCCAGCCCATCTCCAACATCAACTCCATCTCCAGACCCCATTCTACCTCCACCAGCAGACCACTTCCAACCACTATTCTCCTACCCTCCACCATATATTACATCATCACCATCCATACCATCCTTCACTCTTCTGGATGATTCCTTCATGGATGATTCCCCCTCATTTCCTCATGATTTACCTTCCACCTCCACTTCATTCCAAGACCTCCTACACCACATTATTGATCAACCAACATTCACTCCATCCATCTCCATCCCCTTGTCCTCCATATCCACCATCCCAACACCTCAGCCATCCATACCACCACTCTCCATCCCTCCCCTTCCAGCATCTTCAGCTACACCTATTCCATCTACCTCTGCTCCAGCAGTTGAGCAAGTAGACCTCTCAGCCCTAGCTGACAGGTTGTATGAGCTAATTGCCCCCAGACTCTCTCTACTCTTGGAGACCTCATTGGCTCCTCTACACTTGTCAGTGGCAGCGCTCTCTGCCAGGCTTTCCTCCCTCCTTCCTCAGGCAGCACCTCCAGCAGTGTGCCTTGATACAGATGTATCTGCATCTAGGTAGGGGGAGATGCCCTATGAAGCAAGCCTTCATGCTGTTGCTGCTGCTGTTTCTGCTCCTGCTGTTGATGATACTGCTGCTGCTGCTGATGTTTCTATGTCTGCTGCTCCTTCTGCTCCTGTTGCTGTGTCTCCAGAATGTCAGACTCCTACTGCAGTTCTTGCCATTGACCTAAGGTCTTTGCTATCTGCCTTTGACACTGCCTTCTTCAGCTGTTTGCCAGAGAGTAATGTTGTCCAGCCCACAGAAGACTTATCCAAGGCACTGGTGCCTTTCTCTTGCTGTGACCCCAGCATTATCTCCTCTTTTGTACATTCAGTGATTGCTGCTACTGAAGATGTTGCTGTTGATGCTGAAGAAAGGATTGTTGATACTACTGCTGAGATTGTTCATATTGCTGCTGAAGTTCCAACTGATTCTGCTGAGCCAATATCCAAGGACTTTCTGATGTCAGAGGCCACTGATTTTGAGCCTGCTGCAAAGTTTGATGATGTTACTGCTGTTATCAATGAAGTTGTTGCTGCTATCACCTCTCCAGCTTCTGTGGCTGTTAGTGAATCTGCTGTTGAGAGTGAATCTGTTATTTCTGCTGATGATAGTGAGACAGTTGCTGCTGTTGTCACTAGTCCAGTATCTGCTGCTGCTGCTGTAATTGCTTCTGTTGCACCCTCTCCATCTGCTGCTCCATCTGCTGCTGTCCCTGTTGCTGCTATCTCATCTTCTGCCTCATCTGCTGCTGTTCAACTAAAGAAAGAATTGATGAAGAAAATAGATGCTATATATGATGACCAGAGTTCTGAGACTGATGAATTTAAAACAGACTCTGATGATTCATCTGCTACCATTGCCAGAAAAAGGAAGGCAAGGAGCAAGGCTATGAAAAGGGTTCCTCCTGCAAAAGTTAAGGATAATAATGACATTCCATACTATATCCTTCATAATTGCCAAATTACTGAACACTGGATGCAGTATTCCAAAAACCAGCTGAAAGCCATGAAGAAAAAGAGAAAATATGAGAAGGGCTCATCTCAATTTCAGTACCCTCATCCTCCTCCACCACCTCCTCCTGATGCAGGTGCAGGTGGAAGCTCTGCAAGTCAAGCCCCAGCCAGAAGCCAGGCTCCCTATCAACCCCATGCCAGATCCTACCAAAGGGAAAGCCAATCTAGGGGTTCATATTCTAGGAGAGGAGGATACAGGGGTAATCAAAGAGATTTTCAGGTTTATTCCAAAGGGTACTCCAGACAGCACCCATATTCTAGGGGACGACATAGTCCTGCTGATACTACTTCTGGTCCTTTCCCCTACAAGCTAAAAGAGACAGTGTCTGCCAGGCCTCCTCAAGACAATTCTTCCAACAGGTATGAGCCACTTGTACCATTTGAGGACCCTGAAAAGAATCCAGCTGCTTGGACTGCCAGGATGAAGGAATTGGCTGCACTAGATCAGATTAAGAAGGCCAAAGAACAAGGATTAGATTCTTCCAACATTTCTACAATGTCAGAACAAAGACAGAAAGAATTAGACAGATATGCCTCCAGTAAATTCTTTGATGCTGACAGATACATGGAGTTGCATCCTGCTGCTGTGGTTCCCAGGCCTACAAAGCAAACATACTTGGGTGCAGCAGATGACACTAGGTCCAACAAAGAAGCCCTGAACCCTAACAGAGAAATCAAAATGGTTAAAGGCAAAGAGAAGAAGTGACATTGTAAGGTGACAGTTTCTGTGAATTCTTATTATCTGGATGATATATATATATCTCTGTGTTTCTGCTTGTCTAGCTGTTGTTTTTATGCTTAATACTTGTATGTTGTTATTTAAATTTTTCCAAAGTCTGTAAATAGTAATCCTAACCCAAATAGGGGGAGATTGTTGGAACACCCTATTACTGATTTGGGTCAGGATCACTATGTCTCTAGGAACCTTTGCTTGACCTCCTGTATAGCTTAAAAGGTCAATTAGAATTAAGTCTAAGGGTTAGAAGTCTAGGTTTGGAAGCTGCCCTGAAGACCAAGATTTTCTGTCTGGAGACTAAGTCTGATCGTCGAGCTCAGCACGACGATTCGTCAAACTCCGATCGACGATCGTCTAGCTCAACTTCGACAGATCGTCGAACTCCATTCGACGATCGCTGAGCTCAACTTCATAATATCGTCGAACTCCATTCGACGATCGGTGAGCTCAGTTCGACGATTTTGACTCTGCTTTGGAACTTTATCTCTGAGCTCAGTTCGACGATCTTTGAGCTCAGATTGACGATATTTTGCTGCTTAAGATTTCTAGATTGCTGAGCTCAGCTCGACGATAGCAGAGCTCAGTTCGACGATTTCAGATAACTTCCAGAATTCAAATTCAAATCAGTTAGGAGTTATTCTGCAATTAATTCAGAGATTAGCTAGCCGTTTTCATTTAATTCTGGACCAAGTTTCAAGGGATTTTTCAAGGAATAATTCTGTGGACTTTCCTCCAGAAGAGATTATGCAATTAAGGATGCAATCAATGCAGACCAACGGCTATCCTTGACAGAGAATGATATTCTATTCTATACCAGAGAATAAAAGACAGGATTTTTGAATCTCTCTCAAGACAGAGCACACACAATACAGATTACAGAAAAATACTCAAAAATCTTCTGTCAAAAAGAATTCTGAAGAACACTCATCCAAGGAGATCTAGTTTTCAAATCTTCAGATCTCTTCAGCTTTCAAAGTGTTCAAGGCCAACATCATTTCAAGACTCCAGACACTCAACATTTCAGCTATTGCTGAAATCATCCATTACTGGAGTTCAATATTTGAAGGCCTATCACCCTCAAGCAAAGCTTTTCTTCCTGAAGATTTCAAGGATTCAGGGGGAGCTTTGACATCAATCCACATAGTCTTCTCAGTTGTTTGAGAAAGAGAAGACTTCCATCACTCTCTCACCCTCACTCTGTAAAGGGTTTCTCAAACTCCCTTCAAAAGTTTGAACCTAGTTTTTGAGCACCTTGTCAAAAGCTCATTGGTGGCAAGACACCTGATCAAAAAATCTGCTTTGGTTTTTGAGCACCTTATCAAAAGCTCATTGGTGCCCAGGACACCTGATCAACTCATCCTGCAGTGGATTCCTACCTAGGGTGGTAGAAGAGTGGATGTACCCAAGTTTGGGGAACCACTATATTTCCTTGTGTCTTCTGGTTCTGCTTGCTTTCATTTTTGTTTCTGGCCTTGATTTGTCTGTGCTTAGTGTTTTATTTAACTTAGTAGTGTGGTTAAATTTTTTATTGCTTCCCTGCTCACACATATTACAACAACTGTTGTAAAAGCTTGTAAAAATTACTAAAGCACCATATACTCTATTCACCCCCCTCTAGAGTATATCAGATCTAGTTGCACTTTCAAACAAGTTTGATCTCTCTGTTAGGATTGAGGGCTTCTTTGTTTGATCTGGTATCATCTGCTGCACCTAAATATGTTTGCTTTTTAGGCCTGGAAACTACAGCTTCAGGATGTAATTCCATATACCTGTCAGCATCAAAGAACTTGCTTGATGCATATCTTTCTAGCTCTTTCTGTCTCTGTTCAGACATTATTAAGATGTTAGATGAATCTATTCCTTGCTCTCTAGCCTTTTTGATCTGATCCAGTGCAGCTAGTTCTTTTAATCTTGCAGTCCAAGCAGCTGGATTGTTTTCAGGATCCTCAAAAGGTACAGGTGGCTCATATCTGTTAGAGGGATTGTCTTGAGAAGGCCTGGAAGGCACAATTTCTTTTAATTTGTAGGGAAAAGGACCAGATGTTATATCAGATGAAATTTATCCTCCCCTGGAATATGGGTGCTGCCTGAAGTAACCTTTGGAGTAGACTTGAATATCTCTTTGATTTCCTCTGTATCCTCCTCTCCTGGATTGAGATCCCCTGGATTGGCTTCCCCTATTATAAGATCTAGCATGAGGCTGATAGGGAGCCTGACTTCTGGCTGGGGGTTGAGTTGCAGAGCTTCCACCTGCACCTGCACCTGCATCAGGAGGAGGTGGTGGAGGAGGATGAGAGTGTTGGAATTGGGAGGAGCCCTTCTCATATTTTCTCTTCTTTTTCATTGCCTTCAGCTGATTCTTAGAGTATTGCATCCAGTGCTCAGAAATAGGGCAGTCATGTAGAATGTAGTATGGAATATCATTGTTGTCTTTGACTTTGGCAGGAGGTACTCTCTTCATAGCTTTGCTCCTTGCCTTCCTTTTCCTGGTAATGGTAGCAGAAGAGTCATCAGAGTCTGTTCTAAACTCATCACTTTCAGAACTCTGGTCATCATAAAGAGCATCTATTTTCTTCATCAAGTCCTTCTTGAGCTGTACAGAAGCAGATGAGGCAACAGATGGTGTAGCAGCAGTTGTTGAAGCAGAAGCAGAAATGACAGCAGCAGATACAGTAGAGGCAGTAACAACAACAGCAGCAACAGTAGGCTCTGGAGAGGTGGCAGCAGCAACAACTTCACTAACAGCAGCATCAATAAGAGGAATATCATCAGAAACTGCAGAAGGCTCAATTTCAGGTGCCTCTGACATAAGAATTTCCTTGGAAATAGGCTCAACAATAATAACAGAAACTTCAGCAGCAGTATCAACATTTTCAGCAGCAGTAGAGGCAATAGTATCAGAAGCAACAATAATGTTTTCTTCAGAAGAAGCAGCAGCATACACTGAATTTACAAAGGAGGTGATAATGCTTGGGTCACAGCAAGAAAATGGCACAAGTGCCTTGGATAGATCCTCTGGAGGCTGGACAACAACTGGCTCTGGCAGACAGCTGAAGTAAAACTGATCAAAATCTGATAGCAAAGACCTTAGGTCTATTGCAAGGACTGCAGCAGGAGGACTTGGTGCTTGAGGCACAGCAACAGCAGCAAGAGCAGAAGAAGCAGCAATAACAGTAGCAGTAGTAGCAGACAGGCTTACAGAAACAGCAGCAGCAGCAGCAGCATGAAGGCTCACTTCATAGGGCACCTCCCCCTGCCTGGATTCAGACAAGTCTGGATCAAGGCACCCTGCTGTAGGGGCTGCCTGAGGGAATAGGGAAGAGAGCCTGGCAGAGAGAGCTGCCACTGACAGGTGTAGTGGAGCCAAGGAGGTCTCCAACAGAAGAGAGAGCCTGGGGGCAAGCAACTCATACAACCTGTCAGCAAGGGCTGGAAGGTCTACTTGCTCAAGGGTGACTGGAGCAGAGGTAGAAGATAGAGGAGCAGCTGATGGTGAGGGTAGTGGAGAGCTGGAGAATGGTGGAAGGGATGGCTGAGGTGTTGGTAAGGTGGATATGGAGGACAGTGGGATGGAAATGGATGGGGTGAATGTGGGTTGGTCAATGATTTGGTGTAGAAGGTCTTGAAAGGAAGTGGAGAATGAGGGTAGCTCAGGAGGAGAGGATGGTGAATCATCCATAAAGGAATCATCAATAAGGGTGAAGGATGGATGGGAGAGAGATGAGGTGACATCTGGTGGAGGGTAGGAGAATAGTGGATGGAATTGATCTTCTGGTGTAGGAAGAATAGGGACTGGAGATGATGTGGATGTTGGAGAGGGGCTGGATATGATGATGGTGGATGGAGCTGGAATGGTATATGGTATGGGAGGGGATGGAATTGGAGGAGGAGGAGGAGAGGCAACAACAGCAGGCAGGTCATCTGCAGGGGCAGAGACCTGTGGAGAAGTGACTCTTAGAGTCCTTGTGCCTGAAGGAGTGATGGAGGAGGGCCTGCTGGGCTTGCTGATTTGTCTGTCCCACTTTCCAAAGAGGGCACAAGACAGTCTTTTGGAAGCATTTATATGGATTCCAGAGGAGACCAGCAAAGCAGGGCACCTGTGCTGCAAAAACACCCCAATGATCCTTCCAAAGTTTACAAAACTTTTGTTGATTTTCTTTTTGATAATGTCAAAAAACACTTCTCCCCAATTCAGATTTTTTCTGTCCACAAGAGCTCCCATGAGGCAGAGCTGATACCTTGAAATTGTATCATGGGCAGAGTGCTTAGCCAGTAGCACTTTCCCAACAACATCTGCCATAAATCTGTATTCCACAGATAGGTTCCTTTTGAAGAGCTTGCTAGGGTTTCCCTCTGAATGACCCATTCTGAGTTCCAGAGATAGACCCAATAATGGTGTTGTTTTCTTGATTATGGGAAGTGTAGACCCACTCCTTTATCTCATCAGATGCCAGCTTGATCCTTGTGGTCATTATTGCAGTCAGGTTCTGCTCTTTGAATAACCCTAGGATATCCTGAAAAGCCTGGTCAGTTGTGCTGAATGATTCCATGTCAATATCGAAACCAGCATCAAACTTCATGGCAGCAAGAACAGCAACAGACACGGCCATGAGTACCTGCAAAAATTCAACAAACAAAACGACCAAGTGTAGAACTGTTTGGAGGGAAAGAAAATTCTTGCAGAGAAATCGAAAGCGCAAAGGAGAACGATGGCGAAAAATGAATTTTATATTAGGGTTCGACGCAGAATTGGAAAGATCGTTGAACTCAGTTCGACGATCGAGGCTTCTAAAGGAATCTGAAGAGTCTTCAACATCGTCGATCTCCGTTCGACGATATTGGAGAGCGTAGAGCTCCGTTCGACGATCGTTCAGAGAACAAAATCGTCGAGCGCCGTTCGACGATAGTTGACCGGAAGAGATAGTTCATACTATCTGAGAGACGCTGAACTCAGTTCGACGATTTCGGAAATCGTCGATCTCCGTTCAACGATCTTGGGGCAAATCGTCGAGCGCAGTTCAGAGATCAGAAAAATTCTAGACACTAAGAAAAATCAGAATGTTTGCCTAGTCTTGGTCAATTTTTCAGCTTTCAAAATCTTGGGTATTATTTAAGACTTCCTCCATCTAACATTCCTAACGGATTTAGGAAGAATGTGTGTTTCTTTTCATCCAAGGGCTTGGTGAAAATATCTCCCCTTTGTAAATCAGTTGGGATATATTGTAGTTCAATTTTATTCTTTTCAACATTATCCCTTAAGAAATGATGTCTAATCTCTATGTGTTTTGTCCTACTATGGAGGACTGGATTTTGAGCTATAGAAATAGCACTGGTGTTGTCACAAAAGATTTTAGACTTCTCTAAGTTGTAGCCATAGTCTAGGAGTTGGTTTTGAATCCACAAATTTTGTGAACAACAACTGCCTGCAGCCATATATTCAGCTTCAGCAGTTGAAGTTGACACAAATGTTTGTTTCTTACAAAACCAAGAGACAAGTCTGTCACCAAGGAACTGACAAGTTCCACTGGTGCTTTTCCTGTCAATTCTGCATCCAGCATAGTCAGCATCAGAGAATCCAGTTAAATCAAATGCTGAATCTTTTGGATACCAGAGACCTAGATTTGGACAACTTTTAACATACCTAAGAATCCTCTTTACTAGTGTTAGGTGGGACTCTCTAGGGCTTACTTGGAACCTAGTACATATACATGTGGCAAACATTATATCTGGTCTACTAGCTGTAAGATACAGTAAAGAGCCAATCATTGCTCTATATGTTGTCTGATCAACAGGTTTCCCATGTTCATCAGCATCCAATACAGCATTAGTAGGCATGGGTGTTTTCATACAAGATGCTTCAGACATACCAAATTTCTTAACCAATTCATTTGCATACTTGGTTTGAGAAATGAAGATGCCTTCAGCATGTTGCTTGACTTGCAATCCTAGTAAGAAGGATAGCTCACCCATGCTACTCATTTCAAATTTAGAATGCATCAAGTTAGATAACCTTCTGCACAATTTGGAGTCAGTAGAACCAAAGATAATATCGTCTACATAAATCTGTACTAGTAGGGTATGAGACTTATGGGTTCTAATGAAAAGAGTTTGGTCTACTCTACCCCTTATAAAACCATTTTCTAAGAGAAAGCATGCTAGGGTCTCATACCATGCTCTAGGAGCTTGCTTGAGACCATATAATGCTTTATTCAATCTAAAAACATAATCAAAATAAGTTGGAGAGATAAAACCTGGAGGTTGTCTGACATATACTTCCTCTTTGATGTCTCCATTTAGAAAAGCACTTTTGACATCCATCTGATATACCTTGAAGCCTTTGTGTGCTGCATAAGCTAGAAATATTCTGATGGCTTCTAATCTTGCAACTGGTGCAAAAGTCTGGTCGCAGTCTATTCCTTCTTCTTGAGAGTATCCCTGAGCAACTAGCCTTGCCTTGTTCCTTATAATTACTCCTTGATCATCCAATTTGTTTCTGAATACCCATTTTGTTCCAACAATGGAGTGATCCTTAGGCTTTGGCACTAGTTCCCATACTTTGTTTCTCTCAAATTGATGCAACTCCTCTTGCATTGCAATGATCCAGTGTGGATCTTGCTCTGCATCTTGAATGGACTGAGGTTCAATTTGAGATAGGAAGCAGGTGTGCAACAGATTTTGGTTGACCTGATTTCTGGTTTGCACACCAGCTGAGATTTCTCCAATTATTTGGGAAATTGGATGGTCTCTTGATGTTACTAAATCAACCGGGGGTGTTGATTGTTCACCAACCTGTGTTGTTGTTTCCTCTTGTGGTACAACAACTGACTCTTCAAGTTGTTCTTCAATATGTTGAGCATTTCCTTCATCTTCACTGCTTTCATCCTCTTGAGTAACCTGTAACTTGTTCAAGCCTTCAACTAGAGAATGTTCCTGCAAAGGTTCTATGGTAGAAGAAATCTTCTCCTTGAAAGACATGTTAGATTCATCAAATGAAATGTGAACAGATTCCTCAGTTTTTAAAGATGATTTATTATAAACCCTATAAGCCTTGCTGATCATGGAGTATCCCAGAAACACTCCTTCATCAGCTTTAGCTTGAAATTTTGCTAAATATTTCTTGTCATTATTATGAATGTAGCAAATACAACCAAAGACTCTAAAATAGTCAACTTTAGGTTTCTTCCCTTTGAGTAATTCATAGGGAGTCTTTCCCTTTATTTTATGTATCAAACTTCTATTCAGCACATAGTTGGAGGTGTTCACTGCCTCTGCCCAGAAGGATAGAGGTAGATGAGCATCTGACAGCAATGTAGTGGCAGATTCAATAAGGGTTCTATTTTTCCTTTCAGCTACCCCATTTTGTTGAGGAGTTCTAGGAGCTGAGAAAGTATGCCTGATCCCTTCACTCTGACAGAACTCTTGCATAAGAAGAGAATCAAACTCTGTCCCATGATCACTTCTGATCAGGGCAATGTGAGTATTGAACTCAATCTGTATACATTTGAGAAACTCTGTCAGACACTTAAAGTTATCAGACTTCTTCCTTAGAAAGAACACCCAAGTGAATCTAGAGAAGTCATCTACAACTACTAAAGTTTAAGATTTCTCTCCTAGGCTTTGTACTGTGATGGGTCCAAAAAGGTCCATGTGTAACAGATACAATATCCTAGGTGAATCACTCTTATTAAGTGACTTAAAGCTGTTTTTAGTTTGCTTGCCTAATTGACAAGCCCTGCAGAGTCCTTCCTTCTTGTAGGGGCCAAAAGGTAGTCCTCTAACAAGGTTGTCCTTGGATAGCCTAGCAATAGTTCTAAGGTTTAGGTGTTCTAGTCTCTTATGTCATAAGATATTTGGTCTACAGACAGAATTAAACAAGCAAATATCTACATCAGTTGAAAGAAAATCTACTAGATAGATGTTACCTTTCCTTTTACCTGTTAACACAGTTGTGTTGTCCTCTGACTTGATTTTGCATAAGGCTTTGCTGAAGGTAACCTGGTAGCCTTCATCACACAGCTGACTGATGCTTATTAGGTTGTGTTTCAGTCCTTCCACATAAGCTACCTTCTTGAAAGTTACTGATCCAATCTGGACTGCCCCATATCCTTTAGTCTGTCCAAAGTTTGAATCACCAAAGATAACTTTGGGTCCAAGCTTGCCTCTAAAGGAAGTGAGGTTGTCCTTGTTCCCTGTCATGTGCTTAGAGCACCCACTATCCAAGTACCATTGCCGGTTAGATGTTGGATAGATCTTCACCTGCACATAAGACAATTCATTTGTTTTTGACCCAGTTTACCTTGGGCCTAGGTTGATAACCTTTAAATTCTGAAATGAAAGACATCCCAGGTTGACTCTTATATTCTTCAGGATGATATCTCCTTGGAGGTATAATCCATTCAGTATAAGGGTTAAAGATTTGGGATGAAGGACCCTTAGGATTCAATTTTGATTTGCCCTTAAAAAATTTTCTAGAGCTCTGACCTCTGTTCGACGATCTTGGAGCTGCGTTCGACGATCTTGGGTCAGATCGTCGAGCTCCGTTCGACGGTCGACTATGGGTGAGATCAGGTACTTGAGATTGTCGACCTGCATTCGACGACTTTGGCTGAGATCGTCGATCTGCGTTCGACGATTTTGCCTGAGATCGTCGAGCTGCGTTCGGCGATCGTCGATCTTCATTCAGCGATCGTCGATCTACGTTCGACGATTTCTGCTGGGACTTAGTTTTCTGAGGCAGATCAGAATTTTTCCTAGCAACCTCTATAACTCCCTTTCCCTTGTCAGAAATAAACTTGATGGGAGTTGTTAGGACTATAGGTTGGCTGGATGAAGCACCCAAGCCCAGTGTACTGTTAAATCTAGAGTTCACTGTGCTTGTGATGTCCATCAGCTTGATGTTTCTCCCATTAAGGGATTCTTCAAGCTTCTTGGCCTCAGAGAGCTCACTTTTTAGTGAAGCTATCTGTTCCCTACAGCACTCCAACTCCTGAGAGAGTTTGAGGTTTTCTGACTTTAAAGTATTGTGTTCAGATAATTGATTTCTGAGAGAGATAATTTCTTTCTCAGACTTTAGCAGGTCTAAACACAGTGCTTTAAATTCAGATTTAAAGTCCTCTGAATTAAAATCAAAAGAACCAATTACCTGATCTTCTTCAGGTTGAGTCTCTGAGTCTGACTCTGACTCCTCTTCTTCTGAATTATGCTGTGAGGCATTGATTGCCATCATGCAGAACTCTTTTTCTTCTGCATCATCCTCATCATCACTGGAACTGGATGCGGCTTCTGACTCTTCTTCAGTCTCACTCCAGGATTCAGCAACAAACCCTTTTCTTGTATGTTTGTTTTTGCTTGATGAGGATTTGTCATTGCCATTCCTTTTGGAGTCTTTCTCCTTTCTTCTTTCTTTCCTGTCCCTTCTGTCCTTGTTCTTGTTCTCTGGACAGTCAGGAACTATGTGCCCTGGTTTCCTGCAACCAAAGCAGATAATGTCTTTATTATTATTATTGATGGACTTGTCATACCTTGGCTTATCCTGCTCCTTGCATGATCTCCTTCTAAAGTCCTTTCTGGCCATCTTGTAGAATCTTTTGGCCAACAAACTGAGTAGTTCATCATTGCCTGTGGCTTTGTCTTCAGGCAGATCTTCAGTTGCCTTGAAGACTATGGTCTTCTCTTTTCTTGTGGCTGGTGAGGCAGCCTTCTGTTCTTCCTCTCTATTTTTGATGAGTAGCTCATAAGATTTGAGCTTACCCAATAGAGCTTCAGTGGTGATCTCATTCAGACTTCTGGCATCTTTAATTGGCCAGATTCTTGAATCCCAAGTGCTAGGGAAGCACATTAGGATCTTGTCATTGAGTTCAGTTAGAGAGATCTCTTTGTCCAATGTCCTGAGTTCACTGACAATTAGACTTAGCCTGTTGTACATATCTCCCACTGACTCAGTTTCTCCCTTCTTGAAATTCTCATATTGAGAGATGAGATGGGATCTCCTATCCTTTCTCTCATCAGCTGAGCCTGAGACTATCTCTGAGAGTTTGTCCCAAATTTCCTTTGCTGAATTGCATTCAGCCACCGTTTGAAATATGTCATCAGACATTGTCTGGGCCAAGATGTTCATAGCCTTGGCATCAGCTACCTTCCATCTCTTGATATCAGCATCTGTTCCTGACGGAGGTGGAACAGCATTTGTACTTGTGTTCTCTGGGGGTCTTGAACACACTGTCAAAACAGAGTTAAAAATATCTTCGTTAATAGAATTCATGTACAGTCTGATTCTTGCTTTCCAAAGTGCAAACTTGGATAGATTGCACACTGGAGGTCTGGTGCTAGCATAATCTTTGTTTTGGGCCATGATTTGTGAAAGCAAAATCTAATAATAAGATACAAAAGAAAGCAGATCTAACTTGGGATCTTTGGGTTCAGGTGTTAGCCTGTACAACCAATCAGATATGGTATGTTTAACCAACCTCCCTCTGATACCAATTGAAAGTGCAGCTAGATCTGATATACTCTAGAGGGGGGTGAATAGAGTATATGATGCTTTGAAACTTTTTACAACAATTGTTGTAATATGAGTGAGCAGGGAAGCAATAAAAAATCTAATCACAGAACTAAGCTATACAAAAGCTAATCACAGAATAATCAAGGACAGAAACAAACATAAAGACAAACAAAACCAGAAGACACAAGGAAATATAGTGGTTCCCCTAAACTTGGGTACATCCACTCTTCTACCACCCTAGGTAGGAATCCACTGCAGGATGAGTTGATCCGGTGTCCTGGGCACCAATGAGCTTTTGATAAGGTGCTCAAAAACCAATGCAGATTTTTTGATCAGGTGTCTTGCCACCAATGAGCTTTTGACAAGGTGCTCAAAAACCAAGCTCAAACTTTTGAAGGGAGTTTGAGAAACCCTTTACAGAGAGGGGGTGAGAGAGTGATGAAAGTTTTCTCTTTCTCAAACAACTGAGAAGACTATGTGGATTGTTGATGTCAAAGCTCCCCCTGAATCCTTGAGATCTTCAGGAAGAAAAGCTTTGCTGAGGGTGATAGACCTTCAAAGATTGAACTCCAGCAATAGATGATTTCAGCAATAGCTGAAATGTTGAATGTCTGGAGTCTTGAAATATGTTGGCCTTGAACACTTTGAAACTAAAGAGATCTGAAGATTTCTGAAAAGATTGATCTCCTTGGATGAGTGTTCTTCAGAATTATTTGAGACAGAAGATTTTGTTGAAGATTATTGATGTCTGTCTGTGTCTCTCTTCAAAAAAAATCTGTATTATTCTCTGGTATAGAATAGAATAACATTCTCTGAGAAGAATAGACGTTGTCCTGCATTAATTGCATCCTTAATTGCAGAATCTCTTCAAGAGGAAAGTCCATAGAAATATTCCTTGAAACTTGGTCCAAAAATGAATGAAAACGGCTAGGAAATCTCTGAATTAATTGCAGAATAACTCCTTAACTGATTTGAATTTGAATCTAGAAACATCCTTGAAGTTATCTGAAAACGTCGAACTGAGCTCTGCTATCGTCGAACTAAGCTCAGCGATCTGGAAATACACAGCAGCAAAATATCGTCGATCTGAGCTCAAAGATCGTCGAACTGAGCTCAGAGATAAAGATCCAAAGCAGAGTCAAAATCGTCGACCTGAGCTCACCGATCGTCGAACTGAGTTCGACGATATGATGAAGTTGAGCTCAGCGATCGTCGAATGGAGTTCGACGATCTGTCGGAGTTGAGCTAGACGATCGTCGATCGGAGTTCGACGAATCGTCGTGCTGAGCTCAACGATATGACTTAGTCTCCAAACAGAAAATCTTGGTCTCCAGGGCAGCTTCCAAATCTAGACTTCTAACCCTTAGACTCAATTCTAATTGACCTATTGAGCTATACAGGAGGTCAAGCATAGATTCCTAGAGATATAGTGATCCTGACCCAAATTAGTAATAGGGTGTTCCAACATCTTCGCTTCCGAGATCTTCTCAAACGTTGCCTCATCCATGCCTTGGTAGAGCAAGAATAATGCCTTCTTGTCTCTCTTCTTGGACTCCCTCAATGCCATCTTCTGTGCATTAGTCAATGCCGCCTACGCTTTTGCAGTAAGCTCCTCATAGCCATCCTCTAAAATCTCCCATAGCTCCTTCGAGGTGAGCAGCACCTTCATCTGGATACTCCAATTTCCATAATTGGTCTTCGTCAATTTGGTGACTTGCCCCTGCATAGCTCCTCCCATCTCCATATCTACTTCACTTCACTTCGCGAGTGAATTCCAAGGGTCCAACCTTGCTTTGTGTTGATGCGCGGAAACGTCGCGTGGCACCAGCCAGCTAACACGGAGGGGGTGTTCGGTCTCACAAGCTAGGAGAGGAGAGGAGGGAAGGAAGGAAGCCTCTGAGTGCTCGAGAGTGGAGCAAACGGCTTGTCAAAGAGGGTTGCGGGGATAGAGGAGAGGAGCTTGATCAACAGAGCGAGTTGATCAAGAAAGGAGAAGGAGGTTGACCAGGAGCTGTCGAGCAGACGGCTAATGTGACGGTTGTGCTTGCAGGTTGGTTGCCGAGAAGAGCTGAGCTGAGAAGAAGCTTGCTGAGCCGAGGAGCAAGGCTTGCTGAGCAGAGGAGCAAGGCTTGCTGAGCAGAGGAGCAAGGCTTGCTGAGCAGAGGAGCAAGGCTTGCTGAGCAGAGGAGCAAGGCTTGCTGAGCAGAGGAGCAAGACTTGCTGAGCAGAGAGAAGAAGAAGGGGACCGCTAGCAGCGGCAACAACACACTTCGCCCGCCGCGGCCTAAATGCCACTCTTGCGACGGGCTTTCCTTTGATTAATAGCGAGAGGTTACAAGCTTACAAGTACACCTTTACAACAAAATCACTAAAAGGGGTACAAGGAGAAGCTGGCGGCTAAGAGAGAAGAAATTGCCAGAAAGCAGAGAAGAGAAGCTGCCAGAGACTAAGTAAAAGAGTCTGACAGCTGCTGGAGGGCTGAGAAACTGAGTCTGCAGAGTCTGCTGGCAAGCTGCTGAAGAGCTGTGGAGGACTGTGCGGACATGAAACTGAGTCCGCTGAGCTTGCTGGAGAGGTGATGACGGACTAGAAAATGGAGTCCGCAGGGGCAGCTGGCAAGACTTGTCTCCACCACCAGGATCCAGGAACCGTCTGGAGCGATGCAGAGCGATGCAGAATGAGAGGCACCATGGGCTATTTATAGGCCCAGGGGAGTTCTTCTAGAAGCGGGGCCCAGTGACGTCAGCATGACGACCTGCGCGGACTCCGCGGACTGAGATTTTGCGTCCGCCACTGTTGACTGATGAAGCAAGCGGAAGGAGGCTCTGGAGAGGACTGGAGGCCACCCCCTAGCGGGCGACCTGGGCGGACTCCGGGAGGAGTCCGCCCGGCAGGCCGGAGGCCGCCCCCTGGCGGGCGGCCTGGGCGGACTCCGGGTGGAGTCCGCCCGGCAGGGCGCCGGGGCCGCCCCCTCACGGGCGGCCTGGGCGGACTCCAGGGGGAGTCCGCCCGGCGGGCCTGGCCGCCCCCTTGCGGGCGGCCTGGGCGGACTCCAGGGGGAGTCCGCCCGGCTGGGCGCCGGGGCCGCCCCCTAGCGGGCGGCCTGGGCGGACTCCGGGTGGAGTCCGCCCGGCAGGGTGCCGGGGCCGCCCCCTAGCGGGCGGCCTGGGCGGACTCCAGGGGGAGTCCGCCCGGCGGGCCTGGCCGCCCCCTTGCGGGCGGCCTGGGCGGACTCCGGGTGGAGTCCGCCCGGCAGGGCGCCGGGGCCGCCCCCTAGCGGGCGGCCTGGGCGGACTCCAGGGGGAGTCCGCCCGGCGGGCCTGGCCGCCCCCTTGCGGGCGGCCTGGGCGGACTCCGGGGGGAGTCCGCCCGGCTGGATGCCGGGGCCGCCCCCTAGCGGGCGGCCGGGGCGGACTCCAGGGGGAGTCCGCCCGGCGGGCCTGGCCGCCCCCTTGCGGGCGGCCTGGGCGGACTCCGGGGGGAGTCCGCCCGGCTGGATGCCGGGGCCGCCCCCTAGTGGGCGGCCTGGGCCGACTCTAGGGTGAGTCCGCCCGACGGGCCTGGCCGCCCCCTTGCGGGCGGCCTGGGCGGACTCCGGGGGGAGTCCGCCCGGCTGGCGGGCAGAGGCCGCCCCGGGTGGGCGGCCTCGGCGGACGGCGGCAGGAGGCCGCCGCCCCTCGGGCAGCAGGGAGGCCGCCCCTGATGGGCAGCCTCGGCGGACGGTGGCTGGAGACCACCGCCCCTTGGGCGAAATAGGAGGCTGCTCCTGGCGATGCTGTTGGCGGACTCCTGCAAGGAAAAGACTGCATGATTAGCGGACCCAACCGCATGTCCCGCAAGGGTGAGCCATGGGAATAGCCCGTCGTCCCGCAGGGCACGCGGTTGCTCGGAGACTTAGGCGGATAGGGGAAACTGTCCGCATATGCTGGGACCCATCGCGATCAAAAGGGAGAATCTAAGGGTCACGATGAGCCAGCTGGCCACCTTGGGAAGGATCGCCGATTTCTGGGTTAACATAATCCCCGCACTTTTTCAAGTTCCGAAAAGAACTTCGAAAAAGTTGGAGACCCACGAAAATCGTGATCCACCCCAACGGAAAAAGTGGAGCAAGGAGAGATAGAACCTGAAGACTCTCCTTAGAAGCTTGGTGCTTCCTGTCTATTTTCCTGCAAGAGGAAAGTTAGGGTAAGCATGTACGGGGTGGCACATCGAGTGTGTACCTGAATTTGCTTTTGCAAAACGAAGAAGGCGTGTCTTCTGTAATGTTCTGCAAAACAAAAGTGAGGAAAACAGAAAAGCATAACAACTCCCAAGTACCTGGAAGGGACCTGCAAGTCTTTGCTGGTTTCTACAAAGGAAGAGTTAGGAGCATGCACAATTTACGAGAGTAACTTGCAAGTACCCGTGAAGAAACCTGCAAGGGTTTGTTGATCTCTGCAAGAAGAGAGTTAAGAGCAGGTATCGTATATAAAAATAAGCTGCAAGTACCTGGATGAGGCTTGCAGGTGTTTGCTAATCTCTGCAAGAAGAGGAGTTAGGAGCCAATAAGATATGAAAATAACTTGCAAGTACCTGTGAAGAGAAGGCTTGCAAGTGTTAACTGTTGACTGTTAACTGTCGACATGATAAGGCCGATATGACCAATTAGCAAGAAGAATGCCTGATGAATACTATTATGAAGTCCAGATCAATAAACTGAGTTGTTAACTGCTGATAGATATGACTGGATTACAATAGCATGGCTGATAGCGCTTGAGCAAGCAATGTATAGGAGATGAGAGCAATAGAGATTATATAGGCAGAGTGCGAGTCATCATCCGATAGAGCTTTGAATAAGCAATTCATATAGGATGAGCATGAGCAAAGTGATTGCTGGAAATCCTTTTGGTAGGTCGGAATAACCTGTTCACCTGTGAAAGAAGGCAATAGACAAAAAGGGGAGGTCTATACTCGGAGTGAGTAAAGAAGGTTGAATGCTGCCACAGGTGTTCCCCGTGGGCCTTATGCATCACTGGCCTGAGAAAATCACCCCGAGTATAGTCCTACTCAAAGCGGGCTGGCCGCGCATCCTCAAGGAGGGGGGAAAGGAAAAAGAGGTCCATGTTCGGAATGACTACAGAGGGTTGAATGCTGCCACAGGTGTTCCCCGTGGGCCTTATGCATCACTGGCCTGAGAAAATCATTCCGAGTATGGTCCTGCTCAAAGCGGGCTGGCCGCGCATCCTCAAGGAGGGCACAAAAGAGAAAAGCAACGGAAGGTCCTGAGAAGGACCGCTAGAAGCAAGGGAGATCCTGAGAAGGATCGCTAGAAGCAAGGAAGATCCTGAGAAGGATCGCTAGAAACTCTGCTCTCTTGCCCTGGGCACAAGCATCACTGATCAACGAGACAGGTTGCGCCAAGAGGCCTATATTGTCTGTGTGTTGATCAGTGGAGTTGTGAGAACCCGAGAGGCACGGATCGAGGGTACCGGAGAGTGCTTCGGCCACCACAGTTGAAGGATGATCAAAGAGACAAGGCTATGCTTGATCGCCATTGCTTGTCCAGCGAAGATCATCCTAACCGTAGTGTTTCCTATAAGACGCACAGCAGAGCTAACACATGGGGCTCCCCTAGCACACACTCTGTGTCAGATGCCGGCTAGGATCCTAAGCCTGAAGCCCATAATCGTAGATGAACTGCTCCCACTACACACATGGGTATACTCCCGCCATATGTGGTCGAAGCGGTAGTGCGAGAACAAACTACGGAGGGAACGTTTCAGACTCGGCGAAATCTCATTGGCGTACTGATCCCGAAGAGAGAGAGAAGAAGAGGGAGGAGCAACACAAAAAGGGAACTGTGTCAGTACGGGATCCCTGAATAAAAGCTTTGCAGAAAAGCAGTAAAAGAACACTGAGAAGTGTTGTAATGAAAATGTTTGAAAAGGAGAGAGAGTAAGGGTTGAGATAACCCCTGTAGGTTGCAAGGAGCTTTGGAGGACTGTGAAGTCCATCGCTTTGGAGGACTGTGAAGTCCTTGCTAGTTTAGAATAGCCTTCCCAGTATACCCTCGTCATCGGCATCGAAGCATTCGACGGTTGGGTGAACAACGAGGAGAGGAGGCTCTTCGATGTGGTTCACTCCCCTTGAGGAGTGAGGAGCGTCTGAAATTTCTTTGCCCTTTGAAGTTGATGGATCAGGGCGATCTTCTTTAGGAAGCAAGTCATGCATCTTGCCCTGCCGGAGCATCTTTTGCACAAGCTGGCGGAATGCTCGGCAGTCTTCTGTTCGATGGTCTGGCTCTTTGTGGAATTCACAATAAGGCTCTGAGTTTCTAGACCTTTGATCGGTCGGCCTATAGGGCTTCTTGTAGTTTGCCCTATCTTTCATGATCTGGACTACTTCTTGCACGACGTCGTCGAGATCAGACTCATGCAAGTCATCGTCTTGCTGTTGTTGAACAGTTGCTGTTTGAGAAGGAGCTAGTGGTAGCAATGGATCTTGAGCATCACGGCTCGGGAAGGAGTATCGCTGGCGATGAAGCCTTCTCTCCTTCCTTGAATGAGCTGGGAAATGATTGCAAGGAGACCTTGGAGGTTGCTTGCGAAACGGATCTTCCTCTGATACGAGCTTGGAGACGAAGCCTGGATTGCTCTTCTCGCCTCGGATGTACGAGTTGGCTAGAGCAATCAGCTCTTGGTATGTCCTTGGAGCACGGACATTGGCTTCAAATTTGAGAGGCCCTTCACGAAGACTGTGGATAAGAGCCACTCGGTACATTTCTTGATCAACGATTTCGATGTCCAGAATCTCCCTCTGGAATCGATCAACGAATTGAGACCAAGTTTCATCACTGCGCTGTCTGATCTCAAAGAGGGCTTCAGGACCGCCCTTTCTCTTGGAGGAGGTAGAGAATCTGAGAAGGAACTCCCTTCGAAGATCGAGGAAGGAAGTGATGGAGTGAGGACGGAGGCCATAGAACCAGTCCCTCACTTGCCCATCAAAGGTTGTCACAAGGAGCTTGCACTTGGTTGCATCTGACAGAGTCTTGAGAGCAACGGCTGATTCAAAGGCTTGAAGATGCTTGACCGGATCGGTCTCTCCAGTATAGATTGGCAGTCGAGGCTCTCTGAAGTTTGCTGGAGTAGGTTCTAGGCGAACGCTCTCAATAAAGGGCGATGGCTCTTCCTGCTCTCCCACAACATAGGGATTAAAGGGAGCATAGGCTGCAGCTGCAAAAGAAGCAGGAGGGTAGAAAGGAAAGGTTGCTGCAGGAGGAGCAGAGGTAGGAGCTGGGGGGCAAGGATGACTTCCTTGAAAGTTAAGAAATCTAGCAGGACTTCCCCGGGCTGCTTGCCGGAAGAAGTTTTGGCGAGCGGCAAACTCTTCATCTTGAGTTCGCAAAGGAGCAGCAGGACCTTGCGGGAAGGTTGGGGTGTAAGGAGGATAGAACGGCGGGCAAGCTTGAGAATAAGCTTGCTTGTGCTCCGATGTTGGTGTTAGATTGATTGGAGCAGCTGGAGCAATTGGAGCAGTTGCTGGATGAGAGTCTAACCGCTGCGTGATCGCAGCAAGGACTTGGTTGATTGCTTGGAACTGTTGAGCATTCTCACGGCGCGACTGCTCAAAAGCTTCCCAGAGAGGATCTTCACTGGGACTTGGAGCAAAGTTCTCGGCTGATTGATCTGACATGGCTAACTGTCACTGTTCACTGTCTGACCGGATCTGAAGGCCGCGTGTTAACTGTTGATGCATGGAAACGTCGCGGGGCACCAGCCAGCTAACACGGAGGGGGTGTTCGGTCTCACAAGCTAGGAGAGGAGGAGAGGAGGGAAGGAAGGAAGTCTCTGAGTGCTCGAGAGTGGAGCAAACGGCTTGTCAAAGAGGGTTGCGGGGATAGAGGAGAGGAGCTTGATCAACAGAGCGGGTTGATCAAGAAAGGAGAAGGAGGTTGACCAGGAGCTGTCGAGCAGACGGCTAATGTGACGGTTGTGCTTGCAGGTTGGTTGCCGAGAAGAGCTGAGCTGAGCTGAGAAGAAGCTTGCTGAGCAGAGGAGCAAGGCTTGCTGAGCAGAGGAGCAAGGCTTGCTGAGTAGAGGAGCAAGGCTTGCTGAGCAGAGGAGCAAGGCTTGCTGAGCAGAGGAGCAAGTCTTGCTGAGCAGAGGAGCAAGGCTTGCTGAGCAGAGAGAAGAAGAAGGGGACCGCTAGCAGCGGCAACAACACACTTCGCCCGCCGCGGCCTAAATGCCACTCTTGCGACGGGCTTTCCTTTGATTAATAGCGAGAGGTTACAAGCTTACAAGTACACCTTTACAACAAAATCACTAAAAGGGGTACAAGGAGAAGCTGGCGGCTAAGAGAGAAGAAATTGCCAGAAAGCAGAGAAGAGAAGCTGCCAGAGACTAAGTAAAAGAGTCTGCCAGCTGCTGGAGGGCTGAGAAACTGAGTCTGCAGAGTCTGCTGGCAAGCTGCTGAAGAGCTGTGGAGGACTGCGCGGACAGGAAACTGAGTCCGCTGAGCTTGCTGGAGAGGTGATGACGGACTGGAAAATGGAGTCCGCAGGGGCAGCTGGCAAGACTTGTCTCCACCACCAGGATCCAGGAACTGTCTGGAGCGAGGCAGAGCGATGCAGAATGAGAGGCACCATGGGCTATTTATAGGCCCAGGGGAGTTCTTCTAGAAGCGGGGCCCAGTGACGTCAGCATGACGACCTGCGCGGACTCCGCGGACTGAGATTTTGCGTCCGCCACTGTTGACTGATGAAGCAAGCGGAAGGAGGCTCTGGAGAGGACTGGAGGCCACCCCCTAGCGGGCGACCTGGGCGGACTCCGGGAGGAGTCCGCCCGGCAGGCCGGAGGCCGCCCCCTGGCGGGCGGCCTGGGCGGACTCCGGGTGGAGTCCGCCCGGCAGGGCGCCAGGGCCGCCCCCTAGCGGGCGGCCTGGGCGGACTCCAGGGGGAGTCCGCCCGGCGGGCCTGGCCGCCCCCTTGCGGGCAGCCTGGGCGGACTCCAGGGGGAGTCCGCCCGGCTGGGCGCCGGGGCCGCCCCCTAGCGGGCGGCCTGGGCGGACTCCGGGTGGAGTCCGCCCGGCAGGGTGCCGGGGCCGCCCCCTAGCGGGCGGCCTGGGCGGACTCCAGGGGGAGTCCGCCCGGCGGGCCTGGCCGCCCCCTTGCGGGCGGCCTGGGCGGACTCCGGGTGGAGTCCGCCCGGCAGGGCGCCGGGGCCGCCCCCTAGCGGGCGGCCTGGGCGGACTCCAGGGGGAGTCCGCCCGGCGGGCCTGGCCGCCCCCTTGCGGGCGGCCTGGGCGGACTCCGGGGGGAGTCCGCCCGGCTGGATGCCGGGGCCGCCCCCTAGCGGGCGGCCGGGGCGGACTCCAGGGGGAGTCCGCCCGGCGGGCCGGGCCGCCCCCTTGCGGGCGGCCTGGGCGGACTCCGGGGGGAGTCCACCCGGCTGGATGCCGGGGCCGCCCCCTAGCGGGCGGCCTGGGCGGACTCCGGGGGGAGTCCGCCCGGCTGGCGGGCAGAGGCCGCCCCGGGTGGGCAGCCTCGGCGGACGGCGGCAGGAGGCCGCCGCCCCTCGGGCAGCAGGGAGGCCGCCGCCCCTCGGGCAGCAGGGAGGCCGCCCCTGATGGGCGGCCTCGGCGGACGGTGGCTGGAGACCACCGCCCCTTGGGCGAAATAGGAGGCCGCTCCTGGCGATGCTGTTGGCGGACTCCTGCAAGGAAAAGACTGCATGATTAGCGGACCCAACCGCATGTCCCGCAAGGGTGAGCCATGGGAATAGCCCGCCGTCCCGCATGGCATGCGGTTGCTAGGAGACTTAGGCGGATAGGGGAAACTGTCCGCCTATGCTGGGACCCATCGCGATCAAAAGGGAGAATCTAAGGGTCACGATGAGCCAGCTGGCCACCTTGGGAAGGATCGCCGATTTCTGGGTTAACACTTTGATACCACTTGTTGGAAACGTGTACATGCACCCACTTGGCCTCAATTTATAACTCTACTCCACTTGACAATAACTACACCATCAAAATCAGACCGGCGAGACCGCCAAAACCGCATGGCTAGCCCACTACCGGCGAGACACTTCTACCCGCACGAGTAGCAGCCCAGCGAGAGCCCTCTCGCATGCGAGAGCATAGCACACATGGCGAATGGACTCCCAGAGAGTTAACTCCCCACTGGCGGCTAACCTTCCACCGGCGAGTACACAGCCCGTGCGACAACAACACTAGCCCGACGAATTCACCCCTGCGTGATACACCTCTCGCAGCGAGATCACCAACTCGCGCTCCACTCGCATGCACGAGCCCCTACCCGCTCGGCAACACTCCTGCTCACTCGGCAAGACCCTCCAGCGAGATCCTACTCGTACGGTTAGAAAAATCAAACCGCCCGGACAACACACCAGCGCTGCAGCCCTTCTCTCTCTATCCTCTAACAAACGAAAATCCGGAAATGGGGAAGTTTTCACTATTCTTCAGCAACTTTTTAAAAGAAACTATGCAAGCCTTTATATAGGCAAACACAACCACTAAAAATATGACACTTGTCATGAACATTTAATGTCATCTCATTCACACTCTCTCTCCTCCATAAATCACCTTACATTTTTAAACATATATATATATATATATATATATATATATATATATATATATATATATATATATATATATATATATATATATATATATATATATATATTTGTTGACCCAAAGTCAACAAACACACATCCAGCAGTTTTTACCCAGTTCAAACTCACGCACGCCCTCCTCCCTACACCTTGGCGGAAATAAGTCTCTCCTCTCTCTCCCCCCGATCCCTCGTTTCCTCACAACAAGGACCTCCTTCGGCGAGTCTTCTTCTTCCCTCCATTTAGGAGAGCTTTCACTCCGGCGAGCTCCTCCTCTCCCAGCCGAAACTCCTCCTCCACTAGTTTCTCCGGCAATCTCCAACTCCAGCGAGCTCCTTCTCAACTGGCTAAAAAAACTCCTCTAAGAGATCTACGACAATCTCCTTCAACTCTGGTGAGTTCCTCCTCTCCTGGCCGAAAACTCCCCCACCGTGAGTTTCTTGGGCGATCTCCTGTTGGAAACGTGTATGGGTTCTCGCATAACCTCAACTCCACAAACCGATTCCACTTAACATAAAATACCACCAAATGTAACCTGCGAGACAACCCTCTCAAACCGCCTATGCGCGCGGTTAGCAGCTCGGCGAGAACAACAACAACACACAGCTGTGGCTACCAGGCGAGTTCCTCCTCTACGGCCGACGAGCTCAACTCCTCTCTTGCGCCGAGACCGCCCAGCGAGATGGCTCCCCACTGCGAGCTGTACCCATTCCGTGAGCTGGCATAGACGAGATCAACTCCAAAAAACGGCGAGCTCACAACACACGAGCCCAACCTAGTCGCGCGACGAGATCACAACCCGCAAGCTCCTTCTCTCACGGCGAGATCACCTAGTCGCTCGGCAAGTTCTCCTGCGGGCTGCACAACACAATACGCTCTAGCGCTGCGATGCTCCTCTCTCAAAACGAAAAACAGAAATGGGAAAGGAAATTTCACTATCTCATCAATCTTCAAATGAACTACATACATGCCTATATATAGGCTATCCCAACAAATAGTAAACGGACACATGACACCGCATTAAATGTCACTCTTAACCACTATCTCCCTGTATTAAATGTAAAACAACATATAATTAATAACTCAAATCACTCATAAAACTTGTTGACCAGGTTAACAAAGTCAAAGTCCAACACACTCCCCCTCAAACTTGGCAACACATACCGAGTTTGCCTTTGAGCCTCAGGAACGTCTCCACCTTCAACGTCTTCGTGAAGATATACACGATCTGCTCTCCGGTGGGGCAATATACCACTTCAACCATCTTTAGCTCCACTTGTTCATGGAGGAAGTGGTACCTTGTCTTGATGTGCTTGCTACGCCCATGTAGCACAAGATTCTTCGTGAGCTGGATGGCCGACATGTTATTAATATACATCGTCATAGGGCCATCCTGCGGATGATGTAGCTCCTCCAAGAGGTTCTTTAGCCAAATCGCCTAGCAGGTATAGGCCGTTGCTGCTATATACTCCGCTTGTAACGCCCCGAAACTCGAAGGAGCAAAGGGGGACGTTTTGGGCCAGTTTGGGTTCTGGCAGAAGGCACACGGCCTGGGACACGGGCGTGTCCCAGGGCGTGTCAAGCGTGTGTCGACACTTAGCCGCGAAGTCGTCGAGTTATACTCGACGATTCGTCGAGAATGGGCACACGGCCTGCGACACGGGCGTGTCGCAGGGCGTGTCGACCCGTGTCGACACTTAGCCGTGAAGTCGTCGAGTTATACTCGACGATTCGTCGAGAATGGGCACACGGCCTGCGACACGGGCGTGTCGCAGGGCGTGTCGACCCGTGTCGACGATCGTCCCGGGGAGTCGTCGAGATTCACTCG
The DNA here is from genome assembly GCA_039583875.1 of Platanthera guangdongensis. Classification (NCBI taxonomy): domain Eukaryota; kingdom Viridiplantae; phylum Streptophyta; class Magnoliopsida; order Asparagales; family Orchidaceae; genus Platanthera; species Platanthera guangdongensis. The sequence goes on from CM077156.1 coordinate 180,758,163, forward strand.
ACGATCGTCGAGACAAGGAACACGGCCTAGGACACGGGCGTGTCTAAGGCCGTGTCATCAAGTCGTCGATCTTCCCTCGACGAAATGTCCCGTGTACACGGCCTGGGGTCCAGGCGTGTCAATGTGACACGGGCAAGGACACGGGCGTGTCCTAGAACCCGTGCAGTGCTCGGGTTGAAAATGGGGGAAAAATCATGGTGTACACGGCCGGCTACAGGGCCGTGTCAGGTGGAACACGGGCGTGTCAGCTCGAACACGGGCGTGTTCGATACCCGTGTGAGGTTCCAGGTGATTCGATTTTGACGGCGAATGCGGCACACGGCCCTGGACACGGGCGTGTGCCAGGCCGTGTTCGGCCCAGATTGGGCATTTCAGCCCCGAATTAAAGCCGTTCGTTTCCTTAGGTTGAGATCCGACGGCTGGGGGATGTTCCTGAAGGGATATACCCGTGAGTTGACTTGGAAAACCTCACTTTTCTTCACTTGTTCTCTTTCTAAATCCTTGGAGAGAGGAGAGCTAAGGCAAGAAGAAGAAGAGCTAGATCCGCCATTGGAGGAGCTTCGGAGCTCCGAATCGCAAGCCGACTCCGGATCCACGGAGGCAACGCTAGTGCGGTCATTTCCATCCGATTACTTTCCGATGGCGCCAAAGAGGAACGCAAGGGTAACGATCCTCATCTTGAGCATGAATAGCTCTCTTTCTTAGCATAGGAAGCCCGCTCTCACGAGTTTGCGGAGAGTTGGAGGCGTTCCTTTGGGTAGATATGTAAAGTCCCCGTCGTTTAGAGTCCGTATGCGAGAAGGGACGTAGGCATGATGTGTGAAGCCTACCCGGACATGTTGGTCTGGATCGGTGATGTTGCATTGCATAAGGCCGGAGAAGACTCCGCGCTATTAGTTGTTTTTCGGGTTTTCTACGCGGTAGATTGCAGCAGGGAGCCTTGGGGACTAACCCAAAGGTGCACCCGGAAAACTGGGCGGATACGAGATCTTGCCAACTTGGTGGCTTGAGAGCCAACTGGAACATAACGGGGTTATGTGACTTGTGATGGAAATGGGACTCGGTGGAAGTTTGACCCGCGCAAATGGCTTAAATTGCCATTGCGGTGTGAGCACGGGTTAGATGGAACCGTACCCGTTCTATGTCATTCGGTTAAAGAGACCTAAAGGCACGTGGCACTTACCGTTGGCATAGAGTAGGGTCTTCGGCGGTCAATGGCTTAAATTGTCATGACCCAGGTCAGGAAGACAAATTGCTCATAGGTTTGGCCGTCTAAGTGGCGGTGGTGAGTCTAGAATGTTAATGGCTTTAATTGACGTAACATCGACCGGTTCACCGAGAATGTGCCCTGAGTGCACGGGGCGTGTGGCCGTGCGAGCCAACGTCTGTGATGAAATGACTATGGTTATATAAATTGCTCGCTTATGCTAATGAAATGCAGGGAAGGAGCATCGCCGCCCCGAGTTGGGGGCGGGATCGTTATAATTTGGTCAGCATTGCTGACCGTTGCCTTGTTTTGCCACCGTGCGGTGGTTTGTTGCTTGCAGGTGCAGCTGGACCAAGCGGTCAATAGCGGGCTAAAGCCCTTTTTGCGAAGCTGGCCCTCGAAGGCCCAAGTGGAAATGTTTCTGTTTTGTTCATGTATGACCGGCCTGCGTGCCGTGGTTTGTAAATCATGTAATTTTCAAGTGAAACACTTTGTAAGGCCTTAAGGCCGATTTTGGGTATTTTTGTATTAACATTCCTAATTTTGTAATAGTGGACATTCGTGCTCTAATGCTGGGTTCTTGTTTACAACTTATATAAACTGCTTCCGCTAGAATGCTCTGTGTAGGACGTTGAGATTGGTTGGATGGTTTCCATAACCACCCGGTCTGTCTGTGGTATATGGCGTCGGGCCCCGGCCGGACCTACTGCTATATACTATGCGACGGATAGGGGGTGTTACAATTTGGTATCAGACTACTGGTTTTGGTCGGGCTTAAACTGAATTCGTGGGCGAATTCTTTTTAAGGGGTGGTGAGCACATTGCGTGCGTCATCGTTATAATGGTAAAAGAACCCATGAATGTCCACTTAGGAATGAAAATACTCGTGTTTGAGGAACCTGCGTGTTCCTATAATTGTTGTTTGCAATACAATTTGGTCGCCTAACGGTGTTTTGTACCACTATAGGTGACCATAAGTGGTGTTGGGCCGTCAGAACGCCGAGTTTCTGAGGCTAGTAGTGCACCAGATGTTGCTCCTGCAACACCTCTGTCGGCTGAAAATATACATTTGGTGGCTGAAGCGGTGTTGGCCGTGATTAATGCGCAACCTGGAAGGCAAGCGCAGCAGCCCGCTCCCGTGATGGAGCAAGAACCTCTGCAAGAGGCTGAGCCGAGGAGGGTGGAGCAAGTGGTTGTAGAACCGATAGTGCCAAGGAGGGCAACTGAGAGGCAGCTAAAGCATGTAATGAGCTTTAACCCTCCGTTATTCTCGGGGTTGGGAACCCCATCTCAGGCTGAAGACTGGCTCTCTAGGGTGAAGAGAGTCATGACGGCGACGGAGACGGAGGAGTGGCAAATGACCACCATCGCTACGTTCCTGCTGGACGGTGAAGCGAGGATGTGGTGGGAAGGATTGGAGCTGCATCATTTGAGAGGTAGACAACTGATAGACGTTCCGATGGAAGAGTTCTCGGGATTGTTCTTAGCAAGATACCTCCCTTCTACTCAGAGGATTTCGATGGAGAATGAGTTCCTGAAGTTGGTTCAGGGCGAGAGAAGCGTGGATGAATATCTCCACGAGTTTACTCGGTTAAGTCGATATGCTAGCTCCACCATCATGGATGAGGAGCGCAAGACTAATCGATTCTACGAAGGCTTGAGAGACAAGTTGAGGTTGCTACTCTCGGGGCCGATGACGCAGGGTTTCTTAACCTTGGTCAATACTGCCCGGTCCTTGGAGAAGGACATGAAGAGCGTGCAAGCGAAGAAAAGCTTGGTTGAAAAGAAATCTGAGTTCAGAGTGCCGACTACTTCAAAGTCCGGCTATCGGAGGGCTTTCAAGAAGCATAGGACTTCGGGTCCAGCTCCTTCTGGTGCTTCTGGGGCGACTACGAGTCGGACCCCGGGCGCGTGCTTTACATGTGGAAAGACGGGGCATTTCGCCCGTGATTGTTGGAGCGGACGTCCTAAGTCCGAGAGGAGGCCGGGAGCCACTTATGAAGAGAAGGGAAAGGCGGTGGAGTCGACCGCATCCCACTATGCTCCGGCTCAACCAAGGGTCTATAATCTTGGCCAACAGGAGGCCATTAAACAAGCTGATGTGGTGACAGGTACGGTTTAATTATAGCAAGTCAATTTATTTAAATACTTGTTATGCACATGTTACCTTACCACTGCTTGTTAGGATTTGTATTGATTTGTGAAAATCCGGCACGAGCACTTTTCGATACGGGAGCCTCACACTCCTTGTCCGAAGGATTTACATCACGCATCGGAGTCCCTTCTTCGATGGCGAAGGATAAGTTGGATGTGTTGTTGCCCAACGGGTGTTCGATGCGAGCGGATAGGATCTGCGATGTTAAGATTCGTATTGGGGAGCAGGTGTTCGACCTGCGAGCGTCTTTACTTCCGTTAGTGGAGTTTGACGCCATATTTGGCATGGACTGGCTCTCGGAGCAGCAGGCCCATATAGATTGCGGTAGCAAGGAAGTTAAGCTGGGAGCAAGTCGTGAGACGACGTTTACGGGCTTAAAGGGGTCGAGCAAGACGTTGATGTCTGCTCTTCAGGTGGTGAAGGCGGTTCGTGCTGGAGCAGAACTATTCTTTACACTAGTGGAGGTTGTAAAGCCGAAGCCCGCGTTGGATTGTATTTCAGTGGTATCGGAATACCCTGATGTGTTCCCCGCAGATCTTCCTGGAGCCCCGCCTCAGCGGGGGATAGATTTTACGATCGAGCTAGTGCCAGGTGCAAAGTCTGTGTCACGATCTCCGTATCGGCTAGCGCCTAAGGAAATGGCGGAGCTGAAAGTTCAACTGCAAGAGTTGTTGGAGCAAGGGTATGTGCGCCCGAGTTCTTCGCCTTGGAGCGCACCGGTCCTCTTTGTTAAGAAGGACGGAAGCTTGAGATTATGTATTGATTATCGGGAGCTAAACAAGCAGACAGAGAAGAACAAGTACCCGATCCCCCGGATTGATGATCTCTTTGATCTGTTAGTCGGGTCGACGGTGTACTCGAAGTTGGATCTCAAGTCTGGGTACTATCAACTGCGGATAAGGGAGAGTGATATCCCGAAGACAGCGTTTAGTACAAGATACGAGCATTATGAGTTTACGGTCATGCCGTTTGGGTTGACTAATGCGCCGTCAGTATTCATGGATTTGATGAACAGGACGTTCAGGGAGTACTTGGACCATTTTGTGATCGTCTTCATCGACGATATTTTGGTGTACTCGCAAAGTGAGGAAGATCACTTCAAGCATCTTCATTTGGTGTTGGAGACGCTAAGGAGAAATCAGTTGTATGCCAAGTTCTCGAAATGCGAGTTTTGGCTATCCTCAGTAGCGTTCCTCGGGCATATAGTGAGTGGAGAGGGTATTGCTGTGGATCCGGCGAAGATTGTTGCGATACGGGAGTGGCCTGAGCTTGCTACGGTAGCAGAAGTCCGGAGCTTTTTGGGGCTTGCCAGCTATTATAGGCGCTTCGTAGAGAACTTCTCGCGGATAGCGTTACCTCTCACTACTTTGACGAGGAAGGAGCATAAGTTCGTTTGGACGCCGGAGTGCGCGCGAGCTTTTGAGGAACTGAAGTGTCGGTTGACCACGGCGCCTGTGCTGAGTTCGCCATGTGGAACCGAAGGCTATGAGATATATAGCGATGCTTCGGGCAGCGGTTTGGGTTGCGTGCTACTGCAGCACGGAAGCGTGATAGCTTATGGCTCGAGACAGCTAAAAGTGCACGAGAGGAATTATCCGGTCCATGACTTGGAGTTAGCGGCCGTGATTTTTGCCTTGAAGCTGTGGAGACACTATTTGTACGGTGTGAAGATTGATATCTACACCGATCACAAGAGCCTAAAGTACCTAATAGATCAGAAGGATCTGAATATGCGGCAGCGTAGATGGATGGAGTTCCTGGGGGACTATACATTCAAGATCCACTACGTGCCTGGCAAAGGGAATGCGGTTGCGGACGCGTTGAGTCGCCGAGCCCCAGCTCAAGCCAATTGGCTATCGGTGCATGATGAGCGGTTGGTGTGGGAGTTGGAGGCGCTGGAGATTGTTTGTGTGGACAGACAAGCAAGTGCTGAAGCAGTGCTGAATTGGACTGAAGTCCAATATGACCTGGCTGATCGGATTCGGCAGGCTTTGGATTGGATGCTCATATGAAGCAGTTCATGATAGAGGCTCTGGATGGGTCAAATTCCCAATTCGTCGTGGAGGACGGATTGCTTTGGAAAGACGGTCGTCTGTGCGTCCCAAGTGTGGGCAATTTACGGGTGGAGTTGTTGTACGAGGCGCACCATACCAAGTACTCGATTCACCCGGGGAGCACGAAGATGTACCACGACGTAAAGAAACTATTTTGGTGGCCGGGTTTGAAAAAGGATGTGGCGCTATACGTAGCGAAGTGCCAAACCTGCGCCTTGGTAAAGGCGGAGTGCCAAAAGCCGGGAGGATTTCTGAAGTCCTTGCCTATTCCGGAGTGAAAATTTGACGACATCTCTATGGACTTTGTGCACGGTTTGCCAAGGTCGCAAAAGGGGAACGACGCCATTTGGGTGGTTGTTGATCGATTAACGAAGGTGTCGCATTTTATTCCGCATAGGAAGGACGATCCGGTGGAGAAGCTGGCAAAGCTTTATGTGGATAATATAGTACGGCTTCATGGTGTGCCCCGCAGCATCGTGAGTGACCGAGATGGGCGGTTCACGTCCAATGATTGGAGGCTGGTGCAACAAATGTTGGGAACTAAGTTGAAGTTCAGCACAGCCTTCCATCCGCAAACGGATGGGCAGACCGAGAGAGTAAATAGAACCATGGAAGACATGCTTCGCATGTGTGTCTTGGATTTCGGAAAGCAATGGGAAGACCACCTTTATTTGGTGGAGTTCGCATACAACAACAGCTACCAAGCAAGTATTCAGATGGCGCCTTTCGAGGCCCTATATGGTAGAAGATGTCGCACGTCGTTGTCTTGGATAGAAACGGGTGAGTCAAAGTTGTATAAGCGATCGGAAGTAGAGGGTGCTACTTCTTTGGTGAGAACCATTCGGGAGAGGTTGCTTATTGCTCAGGACCGGCAAGCAAAGTACTATAATGCCAAACACAGGAACGTGGAGTTCGCTGTGGGCGATTATGTATACTTAAAGATCAAGCCGTTCAAGGGTGTATCACGGGTGCGGCGATTGAAAAAGCTAAGCCCGAGGTACCTTGGACCGTTTGAGGTTCTGGAGCGAGTTGGCGAAGCAGCCTATAGGTTGAAGCTTTCAGTGGAGCTAAGTGGTTTACATGATGTATTCCACATTTCGGTGCTTCGGAAGGCGGTGCAAGAGCCTATGCAAGTGATCGCGGTCGATCAAGTGCCGGTGGAAAGTGGGCTAACGACAAAGGTCAGGCCCGTGCAGATTGAGGACTCGGAGGTCAAGCGGCTACGCAATAAAGAGATCAGGATGGTCAAGGTCCAGTGGGACAATTGCGGTCGTGAGGAGCTCTCCTGGGAGAGAGAGCAGACTATGCTTGACGAATATCCGGAGTTGTTCCGCTCAGGTACAAATTTTGGTTTTGTACATGTCTTTCATTTATTTAATTTCATGGGCGAAATTCTTTTAAGAGGGGGAGAGTTGTAACGCCCCGAAACTCGAAGGAGCAAAGGGGGACGTTTTGGGCTAGTTTGGGTTCTGGCAGAAGGCACACGGCCTGGGACACGGGCGTGTCCCAGGGCGTGTCAAGCGTGTGTCGACACTTAGCCGCGAAGTCGTCGAGTTATACTCGACGATTCGTCGAGAATGGGCACACGGCCTGCGACACGGGCGTGTCGCAGGGCGTGTCGACCCGTGTCGACACTTAGCCGTGAAGTCGTCGATTTATACTCGACGATTCGTCGAGAATGGGCACACGGCCTGCGACACGGGCGTGTCGCAGGGCGTGTCGACCCGTGTCGACGATCGTCCCAGGGAGTCGTCGAGATTCACTCGACGATCGTCGAGACAAGGAACACGGCCTAGGACACGGGCGTGTCCAAGGCCGTGTCATCAAGTCGTCGATCTTCCCTCGACGAAATGTCCCGTATACACGGCCTGGGGTCCAGGCGTGTCAATGTGACACGGGCAAGGACACGGGCGTGTCCTAGAACCCGTGCAGTGCTCGGGTTGAAAATGGGGGAAAAATCATGGTGTACACGGCCGGCTACAGGGCCGTGTCAGGTGCAACACGGGCGTGTCAGCTCGAACACGGGCATGTTCGATACCCGTGTGAGGTTCCAGGTGATTCGATTTTGACGGCGAATGCGGCACACGGCCCTGGACACGGGCGTATGCCAGGCCGTGTTCGGCCCAGATTGGGCATTTCAGCCCCGAATCAAAGCCGTTCGTTTCCTTAGGTTGAGATCTGACGGCTGGGGGATGTTCCTGAAGGGATATACCCGTGAGTTGACTTGGAAAACCTCACTTTTCTTCACTTGTTCTCTTTCTAAATCCTTGGAGAGAGGAGAGCTAAGGCAAGAAGAAGAAGAGCTAGATCCGCCATTGGAGGAGCTTCGGAGCTCCGAATCGCAAGCCGACTCCGGATCCACGGAGGCAACGCTAGTGCGGTCATTTCCATCCGATTACTTTCCGATGGCGTCAAAGAGGAACGCAAGGGTAACGATCCTCATCTTGAGCATGAATAGCTCTCTTTCTTAGCATAGGAAGCCCGCTCTCGCGAGTTTGCGGAGAGTTGGAGGCGTTCCTTCGGGTAGATATGTAAAGTCCCCGTCGTTTAGAGTCCGTATGCGAGAACGGACGTAGGCATGATGTGTGAAGCCTACCCGGACATGTTGGTCTGGATCGGTGATGTTGCATTGCATAAGGCCGGAGAAGACTCCGCGCTATTGGTTGTTTTTCGGGTTTTCTACGCGGTAGATTGCAGCAGGGAGCCTTGGGGACTAACCCAAAGGTGCACCCGGAAAACTGGGCGGATACGAGATCTTGCCAACTTGGTGGCTTGAGAGCCAACTGGAACATAACGGGGTTATGTGACTTGTGATGGAAATGGGACTCGGTGGAAGTTTGACCCGCGCAAATGGCTTAAATTGCCGTTGCGGTGTGAGCACGGGTTAGATGGAACCGTACCCGTTCTATGTCATTCGGTTAAAGAGACCTAAAGGCACGTGGCACTTACCGTTGGCATAGAGTAGGGTCTTCGGCGGTCAATGGCTTAAATTGTCGTGACCCAGGCCAGGAAGACAAATTGCTCATAGGTTTGGTCGTCTAAGTGGCGGTGGTGAGTCTGGAATGTTAATGGCTTTAATTGACGTAACATCGACCGGTTCACCGAGAATGTGCCCTGAGTGCACGGGGCGTGTGGCCGTGCGAGCCAACGTCTGTGATGAAATGACTATGGTTATATAAATTGCTCGCTTATGCTAATGAAATGCAGGGAAGGAGCATCGCCGCCCCGAGTTGGGGGCGGGATCGTTATAATTTGGTCAGCATTGCTGACCGTTGCCTTGTTTTGCCACCGTGCGGTGGTTTGTTGCTTGCAGGTGCAGCTGGACCAAGCGGTCAATAGCGGGCTAAAGCCCTTTTTGCGAAGCTGGCCCTCGAAGGCCCAAGTGGAAATGTTTCTGTTTTGTTCATGTATGACCGGCCTGCGTGTCGTGGTTTGTAAATTATGTAATTTTCAAGTGAAACACTTTGTAAGGCCTTAAGGCCGATTTTGGGTATTTTTGTATTAACATTCCTAATTTTGTAATAGTGGACATTCGTGCTCTAATGCTGGGTTCTTGTTTACAACTTATATAAACTGCTTCCGCTAGAATGCTCTGTGTAGGACGTTGAGATTGGTTGGATGGTTTCCATAAGTAACCACCCGGTCTGTCTGTGGTATATGGCGTCGGGCCCCGGCCGGACCTACTGCTATATACTATGCGACGGATAGGGGGTGTTACACCGCTTCACACGATGACAAAGCCATTATTGCTTGCTTATTCGAGCTCCATGAGAACACTCTTGTTCCCACATGGAAAGCGTACCCGGAAGTGCTTTTCCGGTCATTCACGTCTCCTCTGTAATCACTGTCCGAGTACCCAACCAAATTCACCTCCTCTCTAGTAGAATACTTCAGTCCATAATCTCTTATACCATTCACGTATCTCAGGATCCTCTTCGCAGCCGTGAAGTGGTCTTGGTTTGGTTCCTCCATATACCTACTAATGACTCCAACAGCGTACATGAAGTCGGGTCGGGTGAAGGTCAGGTAGCGTAGGCTCCCCACCAAGCTCTTGAATAAAGTGGAGTCTACCGCTCCCTCCTTCGAGTCCTTCTTCAACTTTGACCCCGGATCAACGGGAGTGGGGATAGCCTTCCTATCCTCCATCTTGAACTACCAGCCTTGAAAGCCACAGTAGATTCTTTGGCCTGGACTTTGCTGGTCTTATTTTCCTCCTTCCTTGCAATCAGTTGCATCTCATATGACATCAACTTACCAAACAGTATGGATGGTGGAGTACCTGCCAGTTTTGCCTCTTCTCTAATGACACATATCTTATTATCTCAGTCTCTAGTAAGAGACCTAAGGAACTTGTTATTTAGCTCATAGTTGCTAAAGACCCAGCTATAGGTCCTTAAATCATTAATAGTTCTGAAAAATCTTTCATAATAACTAGTTATGGTCTCCTCCCTGGTCAGCCTGAAAGCTTCATACTCTTCATTGAGCATTGACTTTCTATCATCTCTGACTTCCTCAGTACCTTCCATGTAAATTACCAAACTGTCCCATATTTCCTTCGATGTCTTGCAGTGCACCAAGTTTTGAAAGGTGGAGTCATTTATGACACTAACTATAATGTTTTGTGCTCTCTTATCCATTGTAGCTAAAATGACTTCATCATTAGTAATTTCAGTATACTTCTTCAGAGTCTGAATGTTTGCATCAAGGACAGATACCTTTATAGGGATGAAGGGTCCTTCCTGAACAGTTATGTAGATCCTAGGATCAGATGCCTCCATGAACAATCCGACCCTTTCCTTCCATATACCAAAATTCTCCTTCCTGTAGAGAGGAAGTTTCATGGATCCTAGCTCTTTGTGATTCTCCCCTGAACCCATATGAACCTTCTGACAGCTACCTTGGAGATCTACTCAGACTCTTAAGCCTTTCTTGAGTTACCTCTCTCTGATACCACTTGAAAGTCTTCGAATATATGGGTAGCTAATCAGCTAGATGGGGCTGAATAGGTTATTAGGTTCTTTAAAACCTTTTATCAGATTTTTGCCCTGTTGTGATTGATTAGTTCAACTTTCAAGACTGTCACACACACTATACTAGATATTTATAGTGGTTCCCTATTATATGGGTATATCCACTGTCCTTCCCGCCTGTCTAACAATATGTTAGACAAGACACTTCTCCAATAACTTGGCTCCTCAGAGATTACAACACGATCCCACCGGATCACTCAGTCTCCACTGAGACTTACAGCACATGCATTCAGCCCCACCACACAGTAATCACCTAATCACCTCACACAGACACAAATGCCCTCCAACACAGGATGGGAGATCAGCCCTAACACTGTAAGACCCCTCCCCCTTAACAAGGAGGCTCCTGGTCTTATGCCCAGAACCGCCGTCTTACAGTGGCACTAACGCACGGGTTAGTCGACACCGCAACACGCCGATTCTACCAACTAGTAGGATCATATAACCTATAGGCCAATATGAGAAATAGAAGTAATACATATCAGAGTACTACACAGCTAGTCTACAGTCACAATACAAAATATATATATATGAATGAAAGAGTACACAGTCCACAATGAGAATAATAAAGGAAGAGTAATAAGGGCTTATGCCCAGTACATTATATGAATAACTCTCCTCACAAAACATCAAAATGCGGAAGCAAATCTATCATCCTCGAACCCATCGCACCTGAGGTAACGCTGTAGTAGTAGTAGGTGGTGGTATCAACTCCTCACGCCCTGTCACCTCGTCCTGCCGGTCGTGCTGGTGCTCCATCTCCTCGAGCTCCTAAAAATAGTTTGGTCACCGACCATTAGTCAAAATACTAAGTCGTTTCCTCCGCACCTCGCCCCACAACTCATAGGCACCGTACGGGAGGACGAAGCGGAGGACTATCAAGGGGTAACAAAAGGAAGCAGGTGACAAGGAATCTATGCTACCAAGCAAGAGTGTAAGCAGTAAATTTACACTAGCAGTTCTTTGTATATAGTACAAAAGTAAAAGCATGTACAGTACAAGTAAGTAAAGAACTGAAAGTAAGAGTAGGAAAGTAAGGCTATGCTACCACTACTCTACCATCACAAACCGTACCTTAACTTATAAAAATACTCATACAAATTTATAAGTTACGATTTCCAGGAAATTTAACTTATCATATAAAATAGCTCATACTAATTTATATGATAAGGATCTATGAAGCGTGTGACCTAATATGAATGAATGTTTATGATGCAGTTTATGCAACAGGCAAGTGCAACTCACACACAACGACTCTGTGATCACAGACCTTTAGTTTCCACTTTTTGAGAGCTAGCTTCACTCTCGGGTACCACCGTTGTGGCTAACGACAGCAGTGGAGCGGGCATCTCCACTTCTAGGCAGGTATGCACACTACCAAACCTAGACCACCTCTCATACGCCTTTGTACACGTCCTAGGTGCACTCTAGAGTCTGCGTACACATTTTATTGACTACCTGTCAGTCTTGTTGGGTCGAGTGTGCATTATCGGAGATCGTCCTCCAGACCGCAGTATAAAACAACCCACTGGCCCCTCAAACCCTAACACCCGCCTGAGTCACCGTACTGTCATCGGTGTGACAATCGACCAGTACCGCATGACCCGCCACTAAATTTATGCACATGCAAGTATTTCATCTCAAGCCTCCAGCTCGCAGGACCAACCTGTCTTGATTCCCTCAAACCCTTCACGGGCGAGAGGCAACATATATCCCTCCAACACATGACGGGTGAGAACGCACAATAGTGGCTTTATTCAGAATCCCTCAAACCCGTCACGGGCAAGAATGAACCACAATGTCTTAACATATTAGACTATTTTTGTCTACGGGTTATTATACTTAGTGATTTAAGGTTGATCCCAGGACTGCCCAGGGTATACCCGGTGAAGGGTTCTCGGGGGCACTAGGAACTACGATGGGATTACGCCCAAAGCTCCCTTTCTCAAGGATATTTACTTTAGTTGATCACTACCCATAATTCACCCCCAGCTCTCGTTATTACTCTTGAGTGATCCTAATGACTTAAGATGTTCTCAGGAGGGCGACAGTCTTCCGCCGGCCTCCACTCCAGTTGCTATCCAAGGGCTTGCACTTTTACTCTCGTCACTAAGACAACAATACCCACCAAGGTTATTCTCCAATTGTAATCTCTAGCTCATCCGTCCATCTATCCTCCGGTGGTCCTTATAATATAACCTATTTTCACTATGCGTAACCCATGACCTAATACCACCCCGAAATAGAACTTCTAATTCTTTGGGTCACCTGCCCCTAACTATTTATCCTAGGATGGTATGGACTAATGCAGTGAGCATATTGATTTTCATAATTTTCTTAATTCATTAAAGCCTCTAATTAAATCATTTAATTAATCCCCTAGGTCATTTAATACATGAAGTATTACAAATTATAATTCACTGACCTAAGGAATTTTTTCTAAGTTGTATCTTGGTAAAATATTGCTGTCTACCAAAATTCATAATTTTCCTTTGATATTTCTATTTATTCCTTAATTAATACAAAACTCACATAATTGTCATTTTCCAAATGAAGTATAAGAAATACATTGCTCAAAATTCTAGGAAACTTACAGAGCATATATATCATTAATTTAAGGTTAATGGTAGAGTTTTATCAACCTCTATAATGTAATGGCCTACCAATTTCAATTCCTAATAATTTACCAAAATGCCATTATGCTAACTCAAAAATTATTAGGACATCCAAAACTTTTGATATATTTATACAAGGCTAATCATATAATTATACAACACTAGAAATTTTTCCAAAATTTACTGATATATATTTCCATCATTTCATAAATAAATGCAGTAAGGGTAAAATGGTAATTTCCATGTATTTTGCTCCAAAATTCTCAAACAGTAGGATAAAAATTTTCATTAGTCAAATATGACCTCCCTTTTGTTTTGACAGATTTTGGGGGTTTGTTTTTGAACAAAAGCCTATTTTCCAATTTAATTATCAAAAAGGCCTAAATTTTTAAAAATTCAAATAATGGAATTTTTGCTCCCAAAAATCCTATTATTACTATGAGGGGTGAACTTTACTCCAATGAGCCTCTGACATCAATTCCATGATTTTTGAATGTATCAAATAGGCTAAATATGCAATATTTCAAAAATTGCTATTTGCACCCCAAAGCTATATATAGCCAACACATGCAAGTGAGTTAACCCAACATGCAGTGGTGGTCCAAATGTGCTGAAAATTTTACAATGCACATATAATGTCCCCAAGGACCTGCCACCAAATGTTGGGGCCATTTGGAGTCATACTACCCCAAATATTTCATTTATTTACTTTTGGGTATTTTAGTAAAAACTATATAACATTTATTCCCAAAAATTTTAAATTTTGGTCAGGGGCTAAGTATGCCCTAATCATGCATGCACCCAAAAGTTTTGGTCATTTTGATCACTGGTTTGGCTTGGGCATCAATTTGAAATTCTGCCCTAGTCAAGAACCAGTCCTAGGAAAACTGACCTACAACCCAATCTACTATACCAAATTTGATGTTTAAGGTCCCAAATTAACCTTAAGACAATAAGCTACAAATTTTATTTAGGGTTCATGTTCTGGAAATGCATATAAGAGGCCTATATTTGGCTTGTAAAATGTCTGAAATTGTGTGACAGATATATACATATACTATAGTTTTATTTAATTTAATTTAATCGGTTGCACGAATCTTAAAGCGATATGGACAGGATCGGGTCATCTACCTCCAGCCGGCGGCTGGGATTCATTCTTCCTCGGCCACTTTTGCTGGCTGTTTCCGGCCACCTGAGGCTGCGCCACCACCGACGATTGTCTCCTCCACCTTCACTAAAGTGGTGGCTAACATTTCCCGGCGGTGAGGCCGCCAGAATTGGCTTCTCCGGTGATCCCGAGCATCATAAAAAACTCGAAAAATTCAGCATTTCCTCACATGGCATCGGGCTCAATTGAGCCTGATATCTCCCCTAATTGATCTAGGAAGCTAGTACGGGTAGAGGTGAAGTGAAACAAACCTGATTCAGGCCTTGACGGCACGTGCGGCGGTTTGCTATGGCTGAGCTGCTCCGGCGTTCTCCTGTTCAAAACCTTGATTCTGCACCGTTTGCCTCAATCCAGTAGTCGATTTCCACTCCTCTCCTCTCTCTGAAGCTGATGGTGGGGGTGATTTGGGCTGGGGAGGGTTGTATGTGGAGTTAACTCCAAGGTGAGCTCGGGCTCAACCTTGGAGGCTTAACCCATGGTGACAAGTGGCCAGCAGGCTACCAAATTCTTCTGAAATCTTCTTAGGAGGCCAGCCAGCATCTTTTTGGGGCAGAAGGAGCCAAGGCCAAGTGTCCTCCTCTTAATTCCACTTTCTCTCTCCTCCTTTTGGGCAAATTCTCCAAAATGCCCCCATGCATGCACTCTCTCCAAATACAAAGGGGTAGGGCTGGTCTTTGACACCTTGGCCTGATAATTGGCCATGTTTGGTGGGCTTGACCCAAGGGGAATGGGCTTAGCCCTTATTTTCTTCTTTAGGTCCAATGTTTGACCAAGTTGACTTTTTATGTTGACTTGGTCAACATGGCTAGTGGGCTGACCCCACTTGAGGGTCATGGACCCTATGACACCACCCAACTTGGGTTGGGCCATGGTGGTGCTCTACTTGGAGTAAGTGGGCCTATAGGTATAGATTTGACCAACTTAGGGCTAAGGTTGACTTTGGTCAACTAGGGTCAAAGGGTTGACCTAATGACATGCTTTAGGGTCCAATTAGATTATTTTAGGGTTAAGGGCAATGTGGTGGGGTTATGGTGTGGCTAGGGTTCCTATTTAGGCTAGTTTGACCTAGTTTGACTTGGGCCAAACCTAGCTAATTTCCCTAACACACACCCCATGCCCAACCCAATCTAAGTTAAGGGGTCTAGAAGTAACATGGGATGTTACAAACACACAAATCCTACACTGGATCCTACTCTCGGCCTTTATAACTTAGGCTTTACAACACTGATCTCACAGATCCACGCATATACTTGCCCCGACACGCATAGAAAGCCCCACACAAACGTCCACGCATGACCACAAACATGGGCGCAAGCACGCACGCACGAGCACGGGCGCTCGCCCCGGGATGCACGCAGTTGGGCAAGCATAGTCAGGACCGCGCGCGGCCAGACCCCCTCATGGCTTGGCCCAAGCACGGCCAGGCGCGCGCCTGCACACGTTCTTTAGCGCGCCCGAGCGCGGTCGGGAGCGCGCCCACGCGCACAGACAATCACGCGCGAACGCAGCCCCCGTGCCCGCGCGTACGGTCTGGCACGTGCCTGCATGCATGGCCAGTCGCGCACGCTCCAACGGGGGCGCATCCACCCGCACCTTCGCAGGTAGGCCCGCGTGCTCCCTTATACGGGTCCACGCACGCATGCTCACGCACACCCATGTGCGACCCCGCACACCATCACGACTACGGGAACAATTTCTTCCTCCCCCAGGCACGATCATCACCTCTCTTATACCATAATATATGCTAATATTTTTTACACGAGTTTGCAGGGCGCACCCACTCGTCGGTGCAAGTCCGTCACCATTGGCCACCGTCGCCGCCATAAAAAGGAGCAGAGGAGGATCCTTATTTTTCTCCTTCTGAAACGGTCTCGTGCAACAAGGATCTGGGGGGTATTTATTGGGGATGAACCCCATTTTATAGGAAATAGGTGTGCACATAGCCACACCCCCATGATCTCCACCCAAAGGGAGTGGGATTATGGGTTTGACCGCGCACGCGATCACCGCGCCCGATCCCCTACGCGTCGATCTCACTACACATGATGGGGAACCGCCACACCTTGCCGGCGGCAGATGGCCGGCCTCCTCCCTGACGCTGGCCGTCCTTCCCCGTTCACCGCAACGGCCCCAGCCACGGTTGGGGCCGGTGCGGCCAAGGGGGATTCCGCCTGGGCCGCCCCTCGCCCGGCCGCAGGCACGGCCGGGGAGGACGCCGCCCGGCCGCCCCATCCTTGACCGCTGGTGGCCAAAGGGGCGACCGCCCCGACCGCCCCTCCCTCGGTCGCGGGCGCGTGGCCCAGAAATGTGGCTTGCCTTCACGAACTACCGGCGCAAAGCGCAATTTGTAACAACTCTCGGCGCGACCAGTAGCGGATCGAGAGGGGCACGGGGGGGGGGGGGGGGGGGGGGGGTGGGCGGGGGTGGGCTCGGGCCCCCCTTGAATTTTGAAGTTTAAGTTTAATTATGTTTTCTCCAATTTTATTACCTAAAGAAACCTAAAAAAGCCACATGTGACGCTTGTCTTGACGTCGCCTAGGCGTCTAGGCATCCAGGCGTTCGAATGTGTATAAGGCGTTGGACGTCTTATAATAAATTTTTAAAAAAAAAATTTATTTTAGACTGCGGTTTTTATAAAAATCGCAGTCAAAAGTATTATATATTTTTTTAGACTGCAGGTGTTATGACGGTCATAGTGTCGTACTGCCGTTATAATGCCAAAATTCTATGCAATTTAGTGTCCGAATATTAGGTTTCCAAGAGTGCTGATACACTTTAATTTTAGGTCTCATGAAGAAGTTGAAAACTATTAACTCATTTTTCAATAAAAAGTTATCAACTGAAGGCGAGACATCTACATCAACATAACCAATTATTGTCTATTCTTCTTTAGTGAATGTTGATTCTTGTTTAGTTGTTAATAGACCTCTCTTATTGGAGCGTGATCCTGGATTACGTCCTCAAATTTGGGAATATCCAGTAAATGAACAAGATGAAAAGCGTCGATCGTATCTCAAAGCCGGACCTTATCAACACAAACTTCAAGAGTATCCTTGTTCTGGTGAACATAAACGTAGATTTCAGTATTCTTGGTTTGAAAAATTCACATGGTTGGAGTATTCACCTGCAAAAGATGATGCATATTGTTTACCTTGCTATATTTTCAATAAACCAAGTATTGTGCACTTTGGATCAAGCTCATTCACAATTGAAGGATTTAGAAATTGGAAGAAAGTCTGTGGAAAGCATTGCGCTTTTTTAACTCATGTAGGGAAGGATCATGGTTCTCCACATAGTATTGCTATCGAAAGTTGTGCAAATTTAATGTCTCAATCCAAACACATATATAATGTGATGTAAAGACAGACTTGTCAACAAGTATTAATGAACCGGTTGCGTGTTAGAACTTCCATTGATGCATTACGGTATTGTGTTTTTCAAGGAATTTCTTTTCGAGGCCATGATGAAACTCCGGAATCTGTTAATCGTGGTAATTTCATCCAGATGATTAAATTGCTAAGAAATTATAACAAAGAAGTTGATGCAGTTGTATTAGAAAATGCCCCAGGAAATGCTATGTACATAGCACCTAATATTCATAAGGATCTTCTATCTACTATGTCAAGATTAGTGCAATGTGTTATTCATAAAGAAATTGGCGATTCTAAATACTGCATTATAGTTGATGAAGCTCGAGATGAGTCTAAAAGAGAACAAATGTCTATAGTTATTCGATTTGTAGATGATCGTGGTTTTGTGCAGGAAAGATTTTTAGATCTTGTTCATGTTAAAGATACAAGTGCGTTAACTCTTAAAAATGAAATTTCTGCAGTTCTATCTCATCATAATTTGAGTATTCAAGATATGCGAGGGCAAGGTTATGATGGTGCAAGTAACATGCGTGGTGAATGGAAAGAGCTAAAAACTTTGTTCCTTAATGAATGTTCACAAGCTTATTATGTTCATTGTTTTGCACATAAACTACAACTAGTTCTGGTTGCAACATCAAGGGAAGTGAAAGCAGTGCATAATTTTTTCAATGAATTGTTGTATGTTATTAACACAGTTGGTGCTTCCACCAAACGCAATGATCAATTGTGCGCTGCTCAAAAGGAATATTTTGATTACATGATTGCACTTGGTGAAATTGAAACTGGTACGGGAGCCAATCAGATAGGTTCGCTACAAAGACATGTCGACACCAGATGGTCGTCTCATCTAAATTATGTCTATAGTGTTATTAATATGTATAGTGCAACTTACTCTGTATTGCTTGATATTAGTGATAATGGAGGGACATCTGCACAACGAGGGGATGTTGAAATGGCTTTTAAAAAGATGGGTGCATTTGAATTTATATTTATCTTGCATTTGATGAAAGAAATATTGGGAATCAGTGACGTTCTATGTAAAACACTGCAACATCAAAATCAAGATATATTAAATGTTATAAGTTTAGTTTCAACAACGAAGACTCTCATTCAAAAATTGCGTACGTCTGGTTGAGAAAAGTACTTACAGGTTGTGAAAGTATTTTGTGAAAAAAATGAAGTCAAAATTTCGGAAATGAATGCTAGATACAGTGATCGTCGGTTTCGAACTCCTCGTGATATCATTACAGTGGAACATCATTTTAAAGTTGACATATTTAACGCCATAATAGATTGTGTGTTGCAAGAGCTGAACTCTAGATTCAATGAAAATTCTATGCAGTTGCTTCGTCTAAGTATGGTTTTAGATACAAGTGCTGAATATAAATATTTTAATATTTAAGATATATGTGTTGAATTTTGTGAAGTGGAAGTGGTTGACGGGACAGGCCGGGCGGCCTGGGGCGGACAGCTTTGGCGGACTAGGCGGACTAGGCGGACTGGGGGGACTGTGATGTGCGGCCTGGTGGAAGGTCTAGTGGAAAGCCGGCTGTCTTCTGAGCGGGTTGTTGCATGGAGTCCGCGGACTATGCGGCCTGGTTTCTGCGGATAGGGTGTTTGCTGATTGGCTTTGCCAAGGAGCGGCCTGAGCGGATGGAGGCTTGCGGACTGGTGCATTGCTCAGTGGCCGCGGGTGCAAGCTTGTGCTGATAGGCAGTTTGGCTCGTGTTCGCGGGAAGCTTGCGGACTAGCGTGTCTGCGGTATGGGCTATTACGGACTGGGCTTAGAGCTTGGCTGGGGCCTTGTCGGACTCTGGTGGCACAGCAGGTGCTTTGCTGTTGAGATCGATTGGCGGACTGGTGTTTGGAGTCCGGGAGAAGACTGCTGCATTGGACAGGAGTGCGAGGAGCTCGCGGACTGATGGCGGTCTGTGCTAGGGTGTTTGGCGGACGTGAGTCTGTGTCCGCCATGCTCGCATTGGCCTTTGATGGTTTTGGACTTGGTCACACATTGTGCCAAGTTCATGGTGTCCGCCGTATCCGCCAAGTCCGCTGTGACCGGGCGGACTATTGATGTCTGCCTTTGGTCGTGGACTTGTGGCGGATTGAGGTTTGAGTCTTGCGGACTGCCTCGGGTTGGTGCGGACAGCCATTGAAGGGGGTTGCTGTCCTGCAGTGGTTGGAGCTTTGCGGGCTGATGCCTTGTCCGCATAGCTTGGGCGGACTGGAGAGGGTTCGTCAATGGTTGCCTTGCTCCTGACGGTTTTCCTTGGTTTCCGGCTAAGTCCTTGCGGACTCGGCGGACGGAGGTTTGCTATCGCGCGGGCTGGGGTGGTGTCGCTAACTCTTGGGCGGTGACCACACTCCTCACCGTGCCTATAAATAGGACCCCCCTGGCACATCTACAGTAACCTAAGTAACTTGAGTGAACAGTAAGTTGGGTTGGGCAAGGAGCTGCGGTCTGTGTTTGTCAGTCCGCGCGGATTGTTTCAGTGCTGACGTTTGATGTGTGCAGGTCGCGAGGGTAGCTTCAAGGAGCCAAGCGTTTGGCTGTGACTTCGGTCAAGTCTTGGAAGTGTGCGGTCTCTGCGGACTCAGCAGGAGGTCGCTCTGCGGCTTGTCAGTTCTATTTCATCTTTGCCAGCTTCAATAACCTGTCTGCCGGCTTCAGGCGGGTAGGGGGTGTTCCTCAGTTCAGGTTCAGCAGGAGACGAATAACGGTGTGTCCGCGCGGCCTCGCGGCTTCGGCGGACTCCGTGGTGATTCGGCGGACTGCATCTAAGTGCGGGCGATCTCAGCGGACTCGGCGACCTCGGCGACCTCGCGGTCTCGGCGGACTCCGGTGCTGTCCGCCCGGCTTGTTTTTTGTGCTTTCTGTTTACAGCTGTTATACTAGCGAAATCATGTCTCACTATGTATGCCTCGTGGTGTAAAGAAGTGAATGAATAATAGACCTACTTGTGCTTCCATTGTTTGTTGGGTTTAACCTTTGTTCCTCGGTTTTCCGCTGGAATGAATAATAGACCTGCTTGTGCTTCCATTGTTTGTTGGGTTTAACATTTGTTCCTCTGTTTTCCGCTGGTTCAACATGCGAACTGGGTAGTTTCAAAGATATTAATTTGGCGTTTGGGCTATCTTGCTGACCACGTTGAGAAAATTTAACAATATGTGCTCTTGCAAGAATTTTTTACACTCAAGATTTCAGTGAGCAAGATATTTATGTGTTGAATACTCAGCTGCAACATTATCAGGTAGACGTTCTTTCTCATTCAGATTTAAAGAACTTGACAAAAATTTCTAAACTTTGTGAGAAATTGGCTGAAACGAAAAAATCAAGTACCTATTATCTTATTGACAAGCTAATTCGGCTAATTTTGGCACTTCCGGTCTCAACAGCGACTACAGAACAGTCATTTTTTGCTATGAAACTTATTAAAACAAGATTGCGCAACAAAATGGAGGATGAATTTCTGGCAAATTATATGACTCTCTACATAGAACTAGAAATAGCAGAGAAGATCGAGAAAGATGTGATCATTGATGAATTCTATGAGTTGAAAAAACGGCACGCACAACTAAAATAAGACAACATTCATATTGTAATTTTTGTTTTATTGTTAATGCTAAAATTTCAAATTAGAAAATTGTTTGCTTATTATATTTTGATTCATAATTTTTTTGGGCCCCCCCTTACTTCGAATCCTAGATCCGCCCCTGGGCGCGACGACCTGTCGTCCGCCGCGTGTAAAGTGTTCTCTCACCCCCATAATTGTAACGAGAGGTGGTCTGTCACCCTTGACTTCACGAAATAGCTGTAACCTACATGAAATAGTGGATTTTGACCGACACAGATTCAGTCACGTGGTTTTTTACTCAGTTGAGGGGTTTTCCACGTTAAAACTGCTTGTGTACAATCTTACTCTTTTGACTGTGTGCACGCTCGACCGTTCCGAGAGGTAAGACGGTCAAAGAATTCCGACCCGACCGGGACGTCGAATTAGTCTGCAACATACACTAATGTCATTTTTGGAAGTTCAGTAGGGGGATTTAGAGTTGAAGAGAATATATCCTCGAACAGTTGTGACAGTAATTTTAAGAGGTGAATAAGGAGCGCATCTCTTTCCTCTTACAAAGCAAAGGGCCAAACTTGTTTTATGTTCGTCAAAGCCTTTTTTTTCTTTTTATGAACTTCTCTAACTGATTTGAATGTAAATTGGCATGCTGTGATATGCTGCTGAATGCCTACATATTATTATTGCAAATAATACGAAGTGGGTTTATTTCCTTCTCCAATTCATTATATTTATACTATTCTAAACGAAAATACTTTTAGTCCCATGATGGCATTCAAATGATGACGTCTCATCACCAGCAATAAAAGACTTGCAGAAGAGGCTGACACCAGTGAAGGTTCGACAACGGCTTTTTATGCGAGAGAAGGGTCGACATGTATTGAGCCAGAGAAGGTTTGACTTGTATTCGGAGATCAGCTATTTTCACTCAACTCTTCATACAAACTTACTCGATACACCGTTATTTGTTGCAAAAGCCCATATTGATAGTGATAGGTATATCGGACAACACATTTGATACATAATTTTCCTCTTTTTTTGGCATTGACTTATATTTATGCTTGCAATGCCGGTTGCTTACTAGGCGTTTTTTATGATTTTAATTTGGTTCTTGTTTAGAGGTTTTTTTTTATTTTGAGGATAAATAACCGAACATAAATATAATTCATTTCATGTCTAAGAACAGCTAAACTACATGCATTCCAAAGTATTAGTTTTTTTTCAGGTATTCAAATTGTTGGAGAGACCTGGCTGAAGGAGATTGTTGTTGATAGAAAATTTTTTTTGGCAACGACTGGAAAGAAAAAACGGTCAGGGAAATCAATGAGAACATGGGAAATAGCGGGACACACAATGCACAGATTTACTATGCACTACGGGCCCCGCAAAACATTGGGCTTCTCCTGTATTTCATTTGTCCTGGACCGTTTTTACCTCCACGACCTCATTCTTTGATCGTCCTGCACGAAAGGAGTCCCGGTGGGGGCTGACCGATCATCGCTTCGAATGACGACATGTCGGTCGAAGAATTAACTGATGTGTTGAAATGGTATTCAGCTAAGCTAAGATAATCCGACCATTTTTTGGGTTGTTGTGTGTGAACATACATAAATATTGTTGTAGGCAACGATTTGTGCGTTCAGTAAGTCCGTCGGTTTGTGGTGTTGAAAATTATGAAGTGAAAGTGGGTGATGGAGCAGAGCATGCGGTCTGAGTCCGCGGTCTGGGCGGTCTGAGTCCGCGGCCTGGGAGGACTGTTGTTGCGGCCTGGGTGGTCTGTGGCCAGGATAGACTTGGCGGTTTGGGCGTCTAGTGTAGCGACCTGGGCGGTGTGTCTTTGGCGGTCTGGTGGCGGTGCTCAGCTCGACCTGCAGTTATGCAGTTCTTGCTCTTGTAGTAACCAGGCGGTTTGGAGGTTAAATCCGCGGAGGTGTGGAGGACTCTGTTAGAGTCCGCGGAGTCCGTTTTGGCGGACTGGTTTTGGAGATCGGCATTGGTCATTACCGAGTTCTCCAGTGATGCGGTGGAAGATAGCCGCATTCTTGGTGGCGGACTGGCCATGGAGTTGGCGGTCTGGGTTTTGTGTCCGCCAAGCTCGTGCCAGTTGTTTGGTGGCTTGATGGACTTGGTCACATTCTGTGACAAGTCCAGGGTGTTCGCAGTGTCCGCAGCGTCTGCTGTTGACCGGGCGATCTGCCTGTTGGTCGTGGACTTGTGCGGCAGGCTGATGCAGTGTCCGTAGAGTCTGCTGTTGACCGGGCGGTCTGTCTGTTGGTCGTGGACTCATGTGGCGGGCTGAGGCGTTGTTCTCGAGCTTTGCGGACTGTCGCCATGTCCGCATATGACATGCAGACTGATGCAGTATGGTCTGTGGTTGTGTATGTGTGCTGCGTGGTGTGGCAGACTGGTGCTGTGTGTGTGGACTGACCTTGACTTGGCACCTGGCGATTTGTTTGAAGTCCGGCCAAGTCCTTGCGGACTCGGCGGACTGGGCTTTGCTAGCTGCGAGCTGGGGTGGTGGCTCTATTCATTAGGGCGGTGACCACACTCCTCACCCTGCCTATAAATAGACCCCCCCCCCCCGACACGTCTACAGTAACTAAGTGAACAGTAAGTTGAACTCGGATTAATTGTTGCGGACTCGGTTTTCCTATCCGCGCGGGTTAAGCAGGCTTAACTGGTTGTTGTTTGCAGGTGGCGCGGCTAGCACTGCGGAGCCAGGAGTTTGGTTCTGATTTCGGTCAGGTTTAGTGAAGTTTGCAGTTTCCGATCGGCGGCTTGCCAGTTTTTTCTCAGCTTCAACTTTTTCAAGTTCAATAACCTGTCCGCCGGACTCGGCGGTTAGGCGCTCTGTTCTTCAGTTCGGCGACAACATGTAATAGTCAGTGAATAACGGTGTGTCCGCGCGACCTCGCGGTCTCGGCGGACTCCGTGTTCTATTCTCCTTCTAGCAGCAGTTCGGGCCGTCTCGGCGACTTCGGTGGACTGGGCGGTCTCGACGGTCTCTGATTCTGTCCGCTCGGATTGGTTTTTGTAATCTTTTCTGGTTTCCTTGTGTACTGGCAAAATCATTTCTCGCCATGTAAAGAAGATAATGAATATATGATTTGCTTCCTCATGTGTTTGCTTCTGGTTGTTTGATCTTGCTTTCCTAGTTTCCGCTTGATCAAGGTGTGATCTTGATAGCTCTGAGAATATTAATTTGGCGTCAGACTATCTCGTTGATCATCTTGGGAAATTTCAACATGTGGCTGGTAAGCAGTGCTATAATGCAATGTTGTGCCTTGTAGTTTAAACAAATCTGTCCAAAAATTGCTCAGGAATACGGTGTCATGGTCTGAAACTATAGTTGTTGGTAGATCGTGAATTTTCCCCACCGATTCTCAAAAAGGTGCACCCTCCTTAGGCCCAGTGATGGGCGAGGTTAAAAGAGCAAAGTGAGCGGCCCTGGAAAGGCAGTCTACTGTAACCATCATATTAGTGTAATGATTTGATGATGGTAGTTGTGTGTCCAGCATCCTCCTGGATATGAAGTAAAATGCCAAACATAGAAGGTTTACAAGTTGAAGAAGGTGATGTATGGGTTGAAGCAAGCACCTCGTTTGTGGAATAAAAGAATAGATGCATACTTTCAGAAGAACGGGTATATGAAGAATCTGTATGAGTATGCACTCTACACTAAGGTGGAGAAGAATGAAGATACCATGGTCATGTGCTTGTACGTTGACGACATGATATTCACTGGCAACAACCCTCTTATGTTTGAAGAGTTCAAGAAGGCGGTGAAGGAGTTCGAGATGACTGATCTAGGAGAACTCACTTACTTCTTGGGCATTGAGGTACATCAGAGTGACGATGAGATCTTCGTCTCTTAGAACAAGTATGCGGAGAAGATTCTGAAGAAATTCTGGATGGAGAATAGCAAAGCTATCTTAACTCCTGCAGATCCGTGAATGATGCTGAGGAAGGATTCGAAGGAAGAAGCTGTTGACTCAACGTTGTTCAAGAGTCTAGTTGGAAGTCTACGCTACTTGACTTTCACTAGGCCTGATATCATGTATGCAGTTGGAGTTGTTAGTAGATATGTGGAGGAGCCGAATCAAGATCACTTCACAGCAGCGAAGAAAATTTTGAGGTATCTGAATGGGACAAGAGATCATGGTCTGATGTACTCTACTGTAGAGGAGTTTAACTTGGTCGGGTACTCCGATAGTGATTACAGAGGAGATGTGAATGATCGGAATAGAACTTCTGGATACGATTTTCATATGGGAACAGCTGTATTCTCGTGGTGTTCGAAGAAGCAGGCCACGATTGTCTTATCTACTTGTGAAACTGAGTATATTGCAGCGGCAGCATGTACTTGTCAGACGATTTGGTTGAGAAATCTCTTGCAGGAGTTGCACTATCCACAAGATGTTCCTGTGACGGTGTATGTTGATAACATGTTTGCGATTCAGCTAGCGAAGAATTCAGTGTTGCATGAGCGCAACAAACACATTGAGACAAATTATCATTTTCTTCGTGAGCAGGTGCAGCAGAAGGTGGTAGAGTTGATATACAACCCCACATGTGAGTAGATTACGGACATCTTTACAAAGGCGTTGAAGGCTGAGACGTTCCTAAAGTGTAAAAGCAAACTCGGCATGTTTGCCGTGTTTGAGGGAGAGATTGTTGACGGAAATGGCGTTTTGACCGAAGTCAATGGATATATATATATATTATATATATATATATATATATATATATATATATATATATATATATATATAACCCTGACGACAGTACCCCCGGCGTCAACCCCCGAGCGGGCTTCGTCCGCCTCTGGTCCTACGACCCCCTTTTTTTAAAATTTTTCTTTTATAATTATTTTTTGTTTCATTCTTTTATTTTTTAATTTAAATTTTTTTTACTAAAAGCACGAAATTGGCGGTCATCTCCGTCGCTGCCCTGACCGGAGTCCCTCGACAGGTTCGTTGGGAGTCGGCGAACCTACCAGCGGTATTCCGGTGTCGATCCAGCGGGGCCACCTCCCGCGGTGGCCCTTGTTAGAAGTAAACCAGTCCGGTCCATCTTTGTATAAAAGTCAAGCTTGTAATAAATATCAAGTTACTAGCTGTAGATAGGAGAGATGGTCTTATCCTTCTCAAAGTTATCCAGCTGTATACATGAGATATGTTCTGCAGTTATGAGTGTTACTTCCTATAATGTTTATAAAAAGGAGTTGAACACAAGAAATAAATAAGAAGGAAGGTTTCTTTAGACCCTCTTGGTGTTGCTCATCCTCAGTTTTTTGTAAAATCAACATTTGGTATCAGAGCCTTGTTCACACGTCCCTTCACATCATTGGATTCATGGCAACATCATCTTCTTCCGCTTCTTTTGTCTACTCTCATGCTTCGATTCCCATTTTTAATGGTGAAAAGTATGATAACTGGAGTATCCAGATGAAGTTTGTCTTCATCTCTCAAGGTCTATGAGATTTAGTGGTGATTGGACTGCAACTTCCAGAAAACCCTCCTGCTAGTACATCTGCAACTCCTACTGCAACAGCAGTTCAAAAACAATTAGAGGAAAAGAAGACAAAAGATGCAAGAGCCCTTTCTTTGATTCACCAAGGTGAATCAGAAACCGTGTTTATAAGAATTATGGCTGCGGAAACAGCAAAAGATGCGTGGGACACTTTAAAAATAGAATATAAAGGTACCCCAAAAGTCATTGCAATGAAATTACAACATCTGTGGACGGACTATGAGCTTCTGCGCATGAAATCAGGTGAAGATATTGATACTTTTATAGCTAGAACTATGAAAATAACAAATCAAATACGCAGTTATGGCGATGCTATAGAAGACAAGAAATTAGTTCCAAAAATTCTAAGAAGCTTAACTCCATCATTTAGTCCAGCAGCCATGGCTATTGAAGAGTCCAAAGATCTCACAACTCTATCTGTAACAGAGTTGATTGGCTCTCTTAAATCTCACGAAGAACGATTAGTAAGGGACTCCCAACCATTAGAGCAAGCTTTACAAATGAAAGTTTCTCTAAAGCCAAAACAGGATTGGAAATTTCCAACTAACTTGGCAACATCACCCGGAGTAAACAACACTATGCAACTTCTTCAGCAAGACAAAAAAAAAATGTCAAACACGGAAACAATCTCAGATACGGAGCAAAAGCCCAGAAATATTGCATTATCTGTGATAAAAACACTCATGACTCCAAAGATTGTTATTCGAGATGTAAGAGATGCAGAATTCCAAATCATTCTGCTAAAAACTGTTGGCATACCGCAAAAGAGCAAGCTCAGTTTCTAGAAAAAGGGAAAAGGAAAAAGGCGATGGTAGAAGAAAGAGAGATATGTTTTTACCTGTTGTCCCACCTCTACAGATGCAGCTTCCAGCATATGGTACATCGATAGTGGTTGTTCAAGCCACATGGTCAACACAAAAACAAATTTTATATCACTAGATGAAACATATAAATTCATTGTTCATCTAGGTGATGACAAAACAATACCTATTGAAGGTAAAGGAATTGTGGCTATCCCAACTCCCTCTGGACTCACTAAGGAAATTACAGAAGTCAGTTATGTCCCTACACTTGCTCAAAACCTATTAAGTGTAGGGCAACTCCTAAATAAAGGATATGAATTAACCTTTCGAAACACCTCATGTTCTATTTCTGATCTTTCGAATGGGAAACTTATAGCTGTTGCTGCCATCACAAATAATAAAGTTTTCACACTAGATTTATCACATCTATCAGAACAGGCTCTTACTTGTACTTCTCAAGTATCTACTCTATGGCATGCCAGGTTAGGGCATCTACATTGGGCAGCTATGAAGGAGATGTCCACTCAGAAATTAGTGCATGGACTACCAAGTTTCTCAAAAGACTCTCAGTTCTGTACAACCTGTGCAGAAACAAAAATTCACACCTTACCTTTTCCGATCGTATCACGAAGCAGAGCAAATGTGCCATTGGAGCTTTTGCATACAGATTTATGGGGCCTTACTCTACACCATCTTCTCTAGGAGGTAAATCTTACTTCATGCTTATTATTGATGATCACACACGGTTTATGTGATCTTCTTCTACAATATAAACATGAAGCATTAGATATATTTAAACTCTTTAAATTACAAGTTGAAAGGAGTTTTGAACGCCCATAAAGTGTCTTAGATCTGACAGAGGAGGAATTCACCTCTAGTCAATTCTCTCAGTTTTGTGCTAATCAGGGTGTGAAAAGAGAATTAACGCCCCTTACTCCCCACAACAAAATGGCATTGTGGAACGACGCAATCGTACAGTGCTTGAGATGGCCAGAAGCTTAATGAAAATGAAGAATCTACCCAAACCTTACTGGGCAGAGGCATGTAATACAGCTGTATACCTGTTAAACAGGTGCGCGACTAAAGTGCTTAAAATGCAAACTCCATATGCATTATATTAAAGCACAAACCCTCGATCTCTCACCTGAAAGTCTTTGGTTACCCTGCATATACCTGAATTCCTACACATGATCGAGATAAGTTAGATAACAAAGCAAAAATACTTATTTGTAGGATATGGAGCAGAAACGAAGTTTAAAATTATATCAGCCATCTACAAAAGACTTTGATTAGTCGAAATGTTGTTTTTGATGAAAACAGCTCATGGGATTGGCAGTCAGAATTATCTGATTCTTCTTCAGTGCCGTTGAGTTTCCAGTGAACTCCTTCCAAGACACAGAACAAGGTGAACCTACTCATGATGCTCCCATAGCACATGAAGCAAGTTCCTCTCCGTCATCTTCTTCGGAGTCAGATTCTTCATCATCACCACAGATACTAGAAGTATTCAAGACATATATGCAGACACATCAGAAATTGCTTATCTGCACTAGTGCCAACAAACTTTAATGAAGCATGTAACAAGAGATTTGGAGACATGCCATGACAGAAGAACTCAATTGCAATTGAAGAAACATCATACATGGCATCTTGTTCAAAAACCTGAAAACAAAAACATAGTAGGACTCAAATGGCTATTTAAATAAAAACTAAATGTCAATGGATCTATCTCCAAACACAAAGCCCTCTTGTGGCAAGAGGTTTCTCTCAAATTTTTGGACAAGACTACTTCGACACCTTGCCCCAGTTGTTAGAAGACACAATTAGATTATTCCTGCTTTTGCTGCTCAACACCACTACCAGGATATCATTTAGATGTAAAAATAGCTTTTCTAAATGGAGAAATACATGAAGAGATCTATGTCTCAACCTCCGGCTATGAAAAAGAAGTAAAGACAAAGAGAAGGTATATCGTTATCAAAAGCTCTATATGGACTTAAGCAAGCTCCACGTGCATGGAATAACCATATAGATGCTTACATATTATCAAACATTTCTATAGATGTAAAACTGACCCTTCTTTGTATATCTATCGATCATCTCATGATATTCTGCTTGTTGCTCTATATGTGGATGACTTATTAGTTTCAGGTAGCTCTGCCACCATGATCAAGATTTTACTAATGAGATGCATCAAAAATATCACATGACTGATCTTGGTCTTGCATGTTATTTCCTTGGATTGGAAATCAATCAAACACCTCTGGGTTATCAGTTGCTCAACATAAATATACCAAAGACGTGTTAAAAAAATTCCTGATGCAACATGCTAATCCTGCAATTACTCCTATGGAAACTGGACTGCACCTTTCTAAATACTCTCAAGAGAATAAGGTAAATGAAGAGGAGTATTGATCACTTGTGGGCTCCTAATGTATATCACTCATACCGGAGACATTGAAAATGCTGTAAACATGTGTTTCACGTTTTGTGAGTAACACCTCTTCAATCTCACTTGGTTGCAGCCAAACGAATTCTACGTTACTTCAAGGGACATCAAGTTTTGGCCTTATGTATACCTCTGATTCAGAGACTAGAGTAACAGGGTACTAGACTCTGATGGGGATCAAGCATTGATGATAGACGCAACACCAGTGGCTTCATCTCTTCATCGGCGCAAAGGCAATAATGTGGGCTTCCAGGAAACAATCTACCGTGGCATTTCAACCACTGAAGCTGAATACGTAGCCTGTGTTAACTCTGCTTGTGAAGCCATATGGCCGATAAAATATGATGACGGAAATCGAAGGAAAAGAAGATCAAAATCCTATTACGATCTATTGCGACAATACTTCCGCAATACACATCGCACAAAATCCAGTAATCCAAAGAAAAAGCAAGCATATAGAAATGAAGTTTCACTTCATTCGTGAGCAAGTGGAGAAGAAGCATTGCGGTGGTCGAATATTGTTCAACTTCCTTGCAAATCGATGATGTATTGACAAAGCCCCTTCCGCGCCTACAGTTTCTGGAGTTACGAAGCAAGCTAGGGGTTATCA